>PVKE010021359.1:0-26602 GCA_004027555.1 Craseonycteris thonglongyai | reverse complement strand
ACAAGACAGGGATGCTCCCTGTCACCACTGCTGTTCAACATAGTACTAGAAGTTCTAGCCAGAGCAATCAGACAAGAGAAAGCAATAAAAGGTATTAGAATCGGGAGAGAAGAAGTTAAACTGTCACTCTTTGCAGATGACATGATCCTGTATATAGAAAACTCTAAAGACTCTATCAGAAATCTATTACAAATAATAGGCTATATTTTTTTTAAAAACATATTTTGGTTGTGCATTAAACATCAAAAAAAGGGGCAGGCTGAATCTTATGACATACACAGCTAAGGATTTATAGGACTAAATGGTCACTGTCCCTAATAACCTATAATTTTTCAGACAAAGAGATAAAAATCACTGAGAAGAAAAGTTGATTGTCATTTTCCTATGTTAGGACTCTTAGTAGCAAGGGTCAGAAACACACATCAAACTAATACAAGAAGAAAGACAACAAAAGAGGAGAGAAAGAGGAAGAGAGGGGTTGTATGTTTATTGATTTAATTCTGAGTAGTACAGAGGTAGCTCTCACTTCAGACATGGCCAGGTACGCAGTTTGAGATGATAATATTAAGGTTCAGTTTTCCTCCATTTCTTTATTTGTATTTTTTCTGTGTTGGCTTAACCCTTTCTATGTTGTGGAACTTCTGAGCTCTATAGAGACTTTTATCCTTCCAGCTTCAAATCAAGCAGACAAGCAGTGAGCATGGGGAAAGGAGGGGAGTAGAAGGGAGGAACGGAGAAAAGGAGGATTGGAGGGAGGAAAAAGAGCTTCTTTTTCCCTGTGGGCCCAACAAATGTCTGCAAATTGAGTCTCATTGTTCTAGCTTAGCTAAGGTGAACAATGACACCAAGGATGTGGAAGCTTCTTTTTGGCTAGTTCTAGATCATATCTATATCACCCCAGAGGTCAGAAAGTACGGGAAAGGGGGTAAAGTCTTACCCAAACCAGATGTTATTTGTTTACAGTTACTGTAACTAATATGTGTATTTCTTCTAGCTCATGCCTGGCTCTCCACCATTCATGTTTCAATTCTATTTTGTGGTAAATCATTCCTAAGTAGTCAGTCAGCTTGTATTGTTATGCCAGTCGTACACATCTAGCTTTATCTCTTTCTCAAGCTTATCACAATTGGCTTGCTGTATATTAAAATTTAGTTCTATGGGAAGCAACATGATAATTTGATTTGTTGCAGAGAAGGAAACTATGTGGTGGAGATAACATCATTGAGAAGATATGTTAGTTTGCTTCAAGGGATGAGTCTGATTCTTCCACACAAGGGGCTTAATTGGATTTTAAAGTTTGCTATTACTAAAGCACAGCTATAGAAAACTTACAGCATGGTACAAGCTTGTCTTTCTGTTATTAACAGATAATGGGAATAAAATATTAGCCTATTTAGTGAATTTTTTGTTTATGAACATAATTCACGTTTCATGACACAGATGGCATGGGTCAGTAAAGTAGCCACATCAGCAATATTGTCTCCAGAAGTTTTTCAAGGAAAGACATTAGCACCACATAGCTTAGCAGAAACTGAGCTACCAGAGAACAAAAGATAAAATGGCTATAGGAAATCTTCATACATCAATAATCACCCTACATGTAAATAGACTGAAATCACCAATAAAAAGGAATGCTATGGATTTGTATACATTTATTTTGTATCCTGCAACTTTCCTGTATTCTTGTTTCTAATATTATAAGCTTCTGCACAGCAAAAGAAGCCATCAAGAAAATAAAAAGGCGACCAACTGAAAGGGAGAAGATTTTTGCTAATAACACCATTGATAAATATATTTTAAGAAAATATATTTTTTTGCTAATAACACCGTTGATAAATATATTTTAAGAAAACCCCATACACCTCAACAACAACAACAACAACAACAAAGAGAAAAAGAAAACAAAACAAAAAAAATGAACAAGTAATTCATTTAAAAAATTGGCAGAGGACCTGGACAGACGTTTCTCCCAAGAAGACATACAAACAGCCAAAAGATATATGGAAAAATGCTCAACTTCATTAGCTATTAGGGACATAAAAATCAAAACTACAATGAGATGCCACCTCTCTTTTAGAATGGATATCATCTCTGCCTAATGTCACCCTAATAAATTTAACAATGAAAAATGGTTATCATCAGCAAGATAAATAACGACTATTGGAGAGACTATGGAGAAAAAGGAACTCTCGTACACAGAAAACATTATGGAGCTTCTTCAAAAAATTAAGAATAGAGTTCCCAAATGACCCAACAGTCCCTCTTTTGAGTATCTATCCAAAAAGTGTAAAAACTTTTTTCCACAAAGATATAGGCCTTCTTCCCTGTCACAGTCTTCTTATTGTATCCCCATGTTGAAGAGGGGGCTATGGAATTCTCCAGAACTTCTTTTATAAGGCACTAACCCCATTCATGAGCGCTCTACCCTCACAGCATAACCACCTCCCAGAGGCCCAATCTCCTAATACCATCATCTTTGGGGGTTAGGATTTCAACATATGAACTGGAAGCAGAGGGTACACAAACGTTCAGACCATAGCACAAAATTACAGGTCCGGTTTGAGGTTCAAGTGGAATAAAGCATTTATATTATACCTATTCATCTCTACGTCTCTCCTCTAAATGAATAAAGCACTTATGTCACAATTATTCATCCCTATGTTTCTCCTATAAATGAAATCACACACATAGAATAAATGCTATCCTAGTTTACAGATTGTGTCTTGTTCAACTTTGTAAATTTTTGCACCTCACCCTGCACCTGGAAGTCAAAGTACACTCAACAAAATGTTTATTGGCCAAACAGATGAATAAATGAGCAAATGAATGAATGATAGCCATAGCTAGAGGGAAATAGAAAATATTGTTCAGCACTGGTTTAGGGAATTTCTGAAGCTGAAGAGTATTTAAAGAGCATTTCAGAACTTAGAATCCCTGTATTTGATGCTGATTTTTTTTTCTTCTGTGCTTGTCTTAGTAGAAAAGGAACTAAAGATCAAGATGTGGAAAGAACATTAAATTCTTAGTAAAGAAACAGATGAGAAAATTACTGCTCTCCTAGCTCAAAGAAAACATTAATTAAAAGTAAGACATGGGCAAAAAAAAAAAAGAATTTATAAGAGTAAATTGTATTATAATTAATACTTAGTAATGCCTTTAAATTTTAGAGGATGACTGTCTTGTTGCAGACGCTCTTGAATTATTTAAAGTATTTCTGAAGGAAGCCTTTGAAATCCCTAGAGATGACTTTTACTTTTTTATAAAGGTTTTTTACCTTGTTTAGATTCTCTGCACAAGTTCATGTGATAGAGAGTATACAATCTACAGTCTGGGAAAATCGGAATGGATTTAGTTAAATCTGAGACTATCCTGCTTATTTGCAGTGACCTCTATTGGGGGGGGTCTTTAACATAGAAAAATACTCTATGTGTATGATTGTGTGGTCTCCAGAATTGTGCATCTTTATTTAATCATTCCTAGTAAGAAAAATAGCTCTGTGATTACTATTGCTATTTAAATCATAGCAAACCTAGGTTTTAATAGTCATACAAAATTGTGTATGTGTGTTTGAATAAGAGAGTAAGTATCCTGGGGGCGAAGGAAGTGATGCAAAAGGATTTTGAGACAGATACAGTAATATATTATACCCTTCTTCTTTGTTCTGAGTAAACACATTTGTGTTCTATTATTCATGGTTATAACTACATGGAATGTATAATAGAAACATTCTATATGTTCATCCAGCCACAAGTACAAATGTGATACAAATTTCAACTAAGAACCTCTGCAGTTTGTGTAGAGGAAGAGATATTCATGGAACTAGGAAGAAGTTTCCAACTATGATCCCATTTAGATTGTATCAGAATACCTTGTAGAAGGGGGGCTGTTTCTCAGCTCTGTTTCAATGATTTAGGACCCAGAGATGGTGGGAGAATAGAGAGACTAAATCTTGGTTACAACCCCACTAGAAATAATTCTGTTTCAGCTTCCAAGAACAGAGTACAGGAAAGAAACCAAAGTTATATTGACAATTTCTAGACTGGTAGCAACGCAATAGTCTACTAAGGGTTGCGGAACGATTAGGATCTTCATCACCCCTTCCCATTCATGGGCATACTCACTGGTTTGGCTCCAGGAATCAACCAATAATGAATTCATTATAGAGATAAACTTAGCAATCTACCGGTAATATAGATGAGCAAGGAGAATGAACTGAGAGTTCACACACACACAAAAGAAAATGGTTTTTGAACACATGAAAACAAACTAGATCTTTATAATAAAGAAAATAAGATGATATGAAGCTATAGTGAAATACTATTTTCATGTGGTAAATTGCATAAGGCCCAACATCTTATGGTTCATTAGATGGATGAAGTTAAAGGTGATGGAAATTGATAAAATTCTTTGGAAGTCTATTTGAAAATATCTACCAAAATATAAAGTGAAAATAACAAAATTTATAATGCATACACATCTCTAGGACTTTTCTTACAGGTATAATCATCCTAATGTGGAAACCATATGTATGGTATTTATTACAGCAGTGAATACTCTTTGCAAGAACAAAAGAATACAGACAGTAAACATCTGACAATAGCAGAATGCTTAAACAGCTAAACATTTGTAAAATAAAATATTACATGGGGAAGCCGGGATGGCTCAGTGGGTTAAGCGCTCACTTTGCAGCACCAGGGACCGAGGATCGAATCCCGGCCCCAGCCCATGCAGAACCATATGCTGAACTGGGGAGTGCCCCCAGTTCAGTTCTCTCTCTGTCTCTCTGTCAAAAAAAATAAAAAACATAATAAATAAATAAATAAATAAATAAATAAATAAATAAATAAATAAAATGCAGTCACTAAGAAGAAAAAGTGTCTGATATAGACTGATTTTCAAGATATTTTGTTAAATGAAATAAGTGGATGCAGGACGGTGTACTGATTTTTTGCACTTTTCCCCATTCACTGTCCTCTAGCCATACTTAGTTTTCTTTCTTTCAGATATGCCAACCTCATTTCAGCCTCAGGGCCTTTGTAATTGCTACCTCTTCTGGCTGAAATGTCTTCCCAATTTTCACATAGGTGGCTTTGGCTCATCTTTCAGGTCTAAGTGCAAATTCCTCCTCATTACTGAGATGTTCTAGCTGCTACTAGACATGCCTTGTTAAAAGAATCAGCCTACTTTGTTTGAAACTGTGTGATATTACTAATGTTTGTGAAGTAAAGTCCATAATAGCCAGAGTGCCCCACCTTCATCACTTGTATTGTCACCTTTTTAAATTCTCTACATAAGACTTAGCACTACTTGAAAAATATCATTTAAAAAACTTTTCTGTTCATTTTCTTCCCTTTGGCACAAACCAACTCGTTAGAATTTAAGGTTCATAAGGACAGGAATTTTGTCATGTCCATCCCTATGCCTTCAACATCAAGAGCTGTGCCAAATACAACGTTGGCTGTCAGTAAATCTTGAATGAATGAATGAATGAATGAGTTGCCTGCACCTATATGTGCAAAAAATATTTCTGGAAAGTGCTCAAGAAAACATTAGGCTGCTTTTTCCAGGGGAGGAATAGGAAGTAAACTCGTGTTTTGGTTTCAGTGTGAGAGAAAAACTACAAGACACATCATGCCTGGCCTAGGTCTATTCATAAGCAAGGTGGTGTTACTTTGCCTTGCAGGGCCATCAGTATAACATCCCCTTAAGAGTCTTCATTTGATATGCATATGAGAATTGCATGTCTGCTGTGAACACAGAGTTGTTCCCTTCAAAATTGGCAATATTCAGAAGGCATTTCTTACCTCCAAGCCCATCTTCTATATAGGAGATGAGTTTGGAAGTGCTGGCAGGAGCCAGAGCCTGTGGGGCTATGGTAAGGAGTGTGTATTTCATTTTTATCCAAGCCCAGCTCAGTAACTGGCACCTCTATCCTCTCTGCACTAGGAACTAGGATAACTGAAACTACATCTCTAAGGCACCCTTGGTAACTGGCTTTCTATTAAGTTCTACCAACAGAAATCACTGAAGAAATAATGGAAGTAGCAAGGAGGGGAGGAGAGGCTTATTTTCTATTTTCTACTTCCTGTCAGCAATCTTCAATAACTGTCCTCGGTTGGTTACAACTTCCACTTTCTTCCAGCACTCAGAGTTCCATTCTTACAGTTACCTAGTAGCAGCCAAGCCGAGACCCTTGGAGGCCCTAGCAGGAGACACAATGCATTCCATCACTAACTCCTAGGCCCTGGGAGAACCTACTGGGCCATGCCTTTCTTCGGAGGTTCAAGCACCATCTGCATAGAATTTTCTCCTAGAGGCTGAAGCACTAGCTTTATCAGGATCCTCCTCTTAGCTCATAGGTGCTGGTTAAAGTAGACTGACCAGATGTACTGTTTTAAACAGAGCAGAAAACAATGGTACTGTCCCATTTCAAATGGTATATATGTTTAGCCTAGTCTCACTGGGTTAAATTCAAGGTGTCACTAGGCTGACTATAGGTATTGTTTGAGATGGGACAGTACCATTATTTTCTGTCCCATTAAAAATGGTACATTTGGTCAGCCTAGAAGGGCCTCTTCCCTGTGTTCTCCAGGCTTAAGAGTGGTAGCTGGTTCCTACTGTCATCAATTTCTGGGCACCTCAACATCCTCCTTTTGCACTTTCATCCTTCAGACTTCTGCATAACCAACTACCTAGAATTCTAAATATGGCTTCTGTTTTCCTTCCTGCAACATCACCAATGCAACATTTGTACTGGGCCTTCTCTTGGTTTACATGCTACTCCTGGGTGATCTTCATTTATTTTGACCCATTTATATACCTCATAATGCGTATTCAACTTCCTATTTTCTATTTACATCTTAAAGTATAATAGACACCTTAAATTTATTTTGTCAAAAAGTGAGCTTCTGGTACACCAATCTATTCCTTTGACAGAATTCTCCATCTCAGTAAATGGCACCTCTATCTACTCACTCATTCTTCAATCCAAAATATTAGATGTTATCTTTGCTTTCTATACTGCCCTGATTATTCCTACCTAGTGCATCATTATCATCTGAGTTCCATCTTTGAAACCACACACCCATCTATTCCTTTCTCTTATGTTGTTATTCTGGTCTAGAACAGCATTATCTATCACTTTGGCTTCTTCAATTGCTTTCTAAGTGGCCATTGTTCAACTCTTACCTTCATAGAGTTACTTTTCTACATCATAACCATTTAATATTTTTTATATAAGTCACAATAAAAATTAAACCTGGGAAGCCAGGATGACTCATCGGGTTAAATGCTCACTTTGTAGCCCGGGAGACCGAGGATCAAATCCCTGCCAGCCCATGTGACCCATATGCTGAACTAGGGTGTGTGTCCCACATGGGAGGCTCCCAGTTTGGCTCTCACTCCTCTGGTTTGGCCCCTGGCTTGAGGGGGCGTGCCTCTCATGTGGGAGACCCCGGGCCCAGCTCCTTCCCTGCGCAGCCCCCACACACCTGTGTGGAACAAAAACATGTCCGAAACTGATGACTGATAATGTGCAACTATGAAGACTGCTCTGGGGCCTCCCCCTTCTCTCTGTCTCTCTCTGTCTCTGTCAAAAACAATGCAAAAAATAATTCTTTTTTTTATTGTTAAATTTATTGGGGTGACATTGATTGGTAACAATTAGATAGTTTCCGGATGTACAAGTCCATATCACATCACCCATGCATCGCATTAAAAATAATTCTTAAAAAAAGAAAAATTAAGCCCACACCCCTTGACACAGCCCTAGAGGGTCTGGTTCCTTCCAGCACTTTCAAACGCATCTCCTATAACAGTCTTTTTGCACTAATTGTGCTTGAGATTCTGAGGCCTCTTTTGTCTCATGTTACACCAGACTCTTTAAAGACTGAGGTCCTTTGAATTCACTGATTCTTCTACCAGGAAGCTGCTTCTACCGGTTGTTCATGTGGTCTCAGTTCTTATATCATATATTCAGGGAGGCTTTTCCTGACCACCAAATCTGAAGCAGACTTCCTCCCCTAATTCCTCTCTGTTGTAGAGTGCAGTTTTTCTCCTTCATACTCTTATCTTGATTATTTGCCCTTTCCTTTGTTCATTGTCCAACTAAATTGAGTAGGCACCTTAGTCTTTATTTTTGTGTCCCCAACATCTTCAGCACCTGGAACAGTCTGTATTCCCTAAGAATTGCTCAGTAAATATTTGCTGACTGAATTAATGAGTGAGTGCTTTTAATATCCTCTTATTTCAAGTACTCTAACATCCAAGTTCTTACATACTTTCAAGTGTATAAAAATTCCCACTATATTGGAATGGAAAACTATAGAATTAGATTTGTCTCCCATTTACTCTCCTTTCCTATCATATTCCCAGTATATTTCTTGAGGAAAAGCAGTTTATAGGATCAAGACTTGGTGGCATGACTTGTACCTTCTTTGAATAAATAATACACGAATATATGTCAGAGATAAAGATACCAGTATCTACGAGATTTTCACAACAGCAAGATTTATGACCTTTAAAAATATGTAGAACAAGATGAAACAAATGTTTTCAGTAGATGTTCAGGTGCTTTGTTCTAAAAATAACATAAGTAACCACAAATCAATGTTTAATGCCAGATGGTTAATGAAGGCCAGTCAGAAAACTCCTATAATTCATAGTAATGAGTATGGTAATGAAGTCCCATTATAAACCAAACTGCAGCATGACATACTGTATCTATTTCAAATAACAGTAATTTGATTGTTTCATATTTTACAAGCTCCAAAGCTTAATTTATGAGGAAAAAAATGTTAGAAAGCCTGATTGATGGAGTTAATTATGCCTAGTTAGTCAAACAGAAGGTGGCCTAAATTTACTAACAAGACCTGTCCAAATATCAGATGTCATCAGAAAGAAAAAAATAATCAAATTCAAATAAAAGTTAAGGTCTTTCAAAGCATAAAGGAACTCCCATTACTATGGTTGAAAAAAAAAATGGTTTTTCCTCAACTCTTTAATGTCTTTACAAATAGGACCCCAGGAAAGATATGTTCTATTAAACTGAACGCTTTAGGGACTCTGCCATAGAAAAATGCCAGGGATTGAGTTTTATTTTAGTATCAAAAGCAAACATTTATTTTTATAATTAAGTTCACCTTGATCTCATATATGTAGTTCAAAAAGGCTTTTCTAGTTACCTAAAGTGATATGGGCAGGAAACATTGCATATGTAGACCATTAAATATGACCACGTGGAGCCACTCTGCTCTTGGGAGATATGTTACATTGGGCCACCTTCTTGTAAAAGGATAGAAAGCTTGGGATTCAGTATTGAGGAAAGAGGGACTTTACTATCCATCATCATTTCCATCTAATGTAAAGTCAGCTGCTTACACATTGTATGTTTGGAATATAAGTCATTACAATTGATGTGTATGTTTATACTCCACATTTTTATGTTATTTTTATTAAACTATCATTTGCTTTTAGGAGTTCTAAAGCATACCTTTTTCAAAAAATGTGACAAAACTATAGGCAGACATGCTTGGACAAATTCTGATCTTCTATAAGATTTCTCAATAGATCTCAGTTATATTTACTGAGGACTGGAGGTTTATTGTCTGAAGGGGATAAGACAGAGGGTTTCTGATCTGGGAGCAAAAAGATAAAACTGCAGGTGTGAATACTATACTGAAAATTGGAGAATTTAGTATAATAACTGTTTTCCTCCACTCACCTCCCTGTATGTTGGTAGCTAATCCTTCATCATCTAGGGAAGAGATTAATGGCCTTTAGAAAATAATAACAACTCAAGAGGAAGATATAAAGATGCTGATATCAGAAATTTCTTAATAGGTCAACATGATCATTTTACAATTAAATTTGTACTCTGTAGAGCACACTGATGTATTCAAAGTTGCCTGTGGGGTATATAAAATGCAATATGTGAAAAGACAATATGTGTCAGATGGGAGAAGTCGGTAATAATATATATGCATGTATAATTATAAAAATATGAGAAACCAATATTATAAAATATAAGAAGACATTGAAGGTTTATCAGACTTTGGAATCCAGCATACAATTTGAAATATAAGGACCAAAACAGATTTAAAGCAACTTGGAGATTACGCCAGAAAAAAGAAAACCTAAAAATAAAAACAAAACAACGTTAATATCTACAGAGATGAGAGATCACACAACCAAAACCAAGAACAGAATACTATTAGAAAGATTCCATTTAACAAGATTACAAGAAAAGTTTTTACAAGTGAAAAATATAGTTAAAAATGAAAACTAAATAGATGAATTTTCAGGAAGACCCTTGAAAGAAGATTTAGACAATTGTTGAAGAGTAAGGTTCAATAGTGATTAAACAAACAAACAAACAAAATTTGAAGCAAATGAAAACATAACTCCAGGGAAAACAAAGTGTGCAGGAAATGAATAATATTCACAGTTTACTACTGTCTCACCTAAACATAGAACTACACAGTCATAATAATATACTAACTTAACCAAAATTACAATATAACTCTACTGGAGGAAAGGGAATGAGAAAACTGCATAAGTAGAGGGAATGGAATGGGGGAAAGAGAGATACATAGTTCTATCTTGGAAGTCAGTTAACAATGGCAGAAACTGAAAAATCAAGAAATAGCAATGAAGAATGCTACTTAGAGTCATGAAGGAAAACAACAACATAATCAGGTAAAAGAGATGAAATGATTAATTCTGGGGGAGACAAAAAGTTGAGGAAGAATGGAACAATGCTGTATTTCACAGCAAATCTTGTAAACTATTAGAGTTCTCAGGTGTTATATATGCTTAACCTTAATATAAATAAAAACTAAAAGTAAAAGGAGGATGAGGCAAAGGTGGACAGTGATGGGCCTCCGTGAACAGAGAACACAGGGGAAAGACATCTGGGTTGGGAAGACTGGCACATTTCTGTGTGTCTCCAAGTCTGATGACAAGGGCAGTGAGGAGGTCAATGCGGACATGGTGTGCAGAAGCACAGGGCTCAGTATCAGAATCATCAATGGTACCGGAAGATCCTTGGCCTCCATATGTATCTTGTTTGTTAATTCCTGGCTCAGCCTGTACACAGATGGGTGACCTCGAACAAGTCAGTTACTCTTTGCACATCCTGACACTCCCAACTGTTTTTCTTCTTTTGTATTCTTCACAGTGTGTGACAGAGAGTTTGTAGAATGTAAGCACCCAGATGCTTCTTCATAAATTATTTATATTGCTTTTCGCTTTGGAAAAATGTTCCCTATATTTAAACACATATGTAAAATACATTTTTATAGAATAACCTGTTTGGAAACTGACAAGACATAGGCATAGTCCCAAGTAATCATCACATGAAAGTTTTTACATAATAATTCAAACATGGCCAAAACATTTTTAAAATTTCTCTTTTGCTGTCACCGTTGAAATTCAAATTACTTTTAAAGTTTGTGACTATTTTTTGAGTTACAAAGTAAAGTATACACTTTTTTACTAAAAATTTTGAGAAATACATAAATGCATATAGAATCAATATTAACTTTATCACTCAGAAATAATCATAACAAAGTTTGAGTATATTCTCCAGTTATTTGTTTATTTACCTAGCTAGGTATGTATACTTTTTATGAATTTGGAAATATACCACATATTTTGTAACCTGAATTTTTCAATTAATATATTATAAATATTTTTCCATATTAAATATTATTATCACTATCATCTAAATGGCTTCATAGTGTTCATAGATGTACGATAATTTATCATCAAGTGTATCTAATGTTTTCCATGTTTTCTGTAAATAACACTATAATGAATAACTTGTACATGAATTTTTGTAAACATCTACTATTTATTTTATTGGAAGTAGAATTTTCATTCCTAGAAGTTACTTTAATGCCTAGAAGTAGCATTTCTAGAAAAAAGAAGGACATATATTTTTGAAAACTCTGGTTCCTACCAAATTTGTCTCCAAATGACTCTTTCAATTGCAGCAAACATTCCTACTTTTGAATACTGTCACAATTGGCAAAACTTGATTTTTGGAAACAGTTAAATTCTTTACTAGATCTCCTAATTCCAACCGTAGATTATAAACTCTTTGATCTTGGAGATCACTTTCTAAAAATGTATCTTTTGTATTTTCCAATACATCAAGAAAAAATAATTTTGTATTAGTACCCAATAAATAAGGTCAATAACCAAACTGAATGATAATGTTTTAGTCTAAATAATATGACTTAAAGTGCTAACACTGATTATGTACATTGTCAACAGTCTTTGAAGCTCTAATATATCCTCACTCATAAGCACAGAATACAACTATCATATAATAGAAGACAAATGGAAGCTATGTGGAGTTTACATGTTACCTTTGGTGGCCTCGTCAAATTGCTGGTTATTTTTTTAGATTATTCAGAGGTGATTCGTTCAAAGAAATCTCAAAAGAATAGAACATGCAGATGATGGCAGAAGTGCATGCTGGCTTACATAATGAGACAGAATTGAAGTACGTATATAAACATTGATGAATAAAGTAAACCTCAGTGAAAAGCCACAAGGAAAAATAAGCTTTGCTTTTTGTTCTTTTTTATTATCCTTTACTGAAAAAGAGCACAATTGGATTCTAAACTTGGCTTGCAAGAAAAGCTTCCCTCAGCTGCTGACTAAGTGCTCTTCAGAAATTGTTCTCAACGTTGAGATGTGGATTCACCATGTTTGCACTGAGGCAGGACAAACAGAAACCTGACTTACACCTTTTCACGTCGGGAAAGAGGTGGTTAGAGGTCAGAAACAGCTGTTACAGATGACCTGTATCAAGTCCATGTAAAGGCCAATTATCTCTTTCACATACACTGGAAATAGGGCTCCCCCCAGCATTAATCTGTTCAGCCTTCAGTAAGCCCTGGAGCTGTACCTTGCCTACCCTCTCCGACTGAGGTCATTGCTACTGATTCACCTGGGGCATCTTCCTCAGCTCTGTGTTACACAGAGACTTTCTTCTGTCACTGGTAACTTCTTCCCTTCATCCAACTTGACTGTCTCCAAGGTCAAGCCAACCTGGGTGCTATGGAAAGAAAGCAAGTTCTCCCCCTGGGGAAAAGCAGAGAGCAGCTGTTCTTGCTTTATGCACAGGCAGAGTGATGACAGGCTGCACATCCACACCTCAGTCTCTAAGGGGCAAACTTGTGAAGAGATGAACTTGAAGAACACCTCTTGTACTGTAGTTAAACCTCTGCGGACAGTGCTGAGGTCTTGGAGTTAGTAAAATCCAGTCCTATTGTCAAAATTGTGAAGAGGGCAAAGTTTGAAAAAAAAAAAAAATATATATATATATATTAATAGTAGAGATTCTTCACTGCCTACTCCAGTACAGGTGCCGTACTGTTTTCACATTTCTCAGTTTACTTAAATCTGATGACATTTCAGGAAAGTGAATTAACTAGTTCCACTTTAACAAAAGAAGGAACTGAGCTAAAAGAGAGGAAGTAATACATCCTTTCCAGTTGCACTGCAGTTCAGCATATGGATTTGCACAGGACTGGGCCAGGAATGGTACCTCAGGCCTCATGATTATAAGGCAAGCGCTCAACCACCGAGCTATCCTGGCATCCCCAGATTTTTAAGTTTTGGTTGCATCTGAGTAGGAGCAACCATGAAATGACATTTCAGTGGTAAAAGTTTAGTTATCGCTGGCAGCTTGACAAAGGAGCTCTTTCACAATTGTAGTATCAGAAAAGGAGGCTGAGGTTTCCAGTGGGACCCTCAATAGCTTCAAGTCCGGAAGATCCTGAAGTCAGAGGCCACAGGTCTTTGTCCATCTCTGTTGTGGTGACATGGACAGAACATGCTTGAAAAATATCTTCAGAAGAGAAAGATGAAAAACTGTGTCAGAGTTCCAAGGAGAAAATATATCTGAAGGAGAAGATGTTAAGACTAGAATTCCTCCATATGAACATCAATATAATTTGCATCCTTTATCCAGCCTTTCAAAATACCACGATAAACAAAAAACCTCGCCTATCTCTTTCAACCCTAATTAATTGACATGAACACTCAACATAATTGAGTACTAGGGGAAATGAAACATTTTTCTTGTCACTAGATAAAGAAAATGTGTCACGCAATCCTCTTTGAGCATATATATTCTGGGAATGCTGGCAGAAACTGAATTAGAAGTAAAAGAAAATTTATACTTTCCTGTGTTTACATAAAAAAGTTGTGAGCTCAGACCTTATACTGACTATGCAATCAAAAGTTTATAAAGCAGATATTCAGCACCCAGGAAAAAATGCATGAGAGCCGAGCCCTCGGAGAGTACTTGGTTGTCATCCTCAACAACCAAAATAAACGTCTTTGAATATTTAATATGTATAAATATCTAAGCTAGACAATGAAAAAATAAAAGGTGGAAGGTCTTAAGATTTACTCTGGGAGACAAACTATGTCTATCTACCTACAAATTATGAGAGAGCAAAAGCAAACTAGATGCCATTTTGCTGAATGTCTTCTTTAAGCGACCTCAGTTCATCATGTGTCTCTATGTTACATAATTATCCTTGCTTACAAAAAGTAATATTTTGTATTCTTTCACCTTTGCACTTATTTTCTAGTGTGAAAAATGAAGCTAGGGTTTTATCACAATGACTAATAAACAACACACTCTGTTCTTTTTTTAAAAAAAGAAATCTTCATTTTGAGGTAATTTTAGGCTTACAGGAGAGTTGAAAAATAGTTCAGAGAGTTCCTGTGTACACCTCATTTAGCTTCCCTTAATGTTAACACCTTACATAACCAAAGAGATAAGAGTACTTACCGGTAGAGAGGCGGTCCGAGCAGCCTTGCAGTGATTGGTGCGGGATCGAGTTGGAAAATTCGTTTAGCGGCATATCCAGACGGTTTTTGGGATCGAGTTGGAAAATTTGTTTAGCGGCATATCGAGACGTTTTTTGGGATATACTCGGTGTATAAGACGACCCCCGATTTTCAGTTGACTTTTTTTCGTTTCAAAAGTCGTCTTATACGCCGGAAAATACAGTATCTCTAAACTAAGAAATTACCATTGGTACTGTGCTATCAAACCACAGACTTTGTTCAGATTACACCAGTTTTTCTACTAACTTTGTTGTTGTTGTTGTTGTTGTGTGTGCCAGGATCTAATTCAGGATTCCACACTGTATTTTGGTTTGTCATGCATTCTTAGTCTGTTCCAATCTTTGACAGTTCCTTAGTCTCTTATTGTCTTTCATTACCTTAGCCTTTTTTTTTTTAAATTTATTTTTCAACTGTAGTTTACACGCACTACTGCACTACTATTAGTTTCAGGTGTACAATATGGTGATTAGACCTTTCTATGTTTATATATCTTATGAAGAGATCATCATCCCAACAAGTCTAGTGCCTATCTGATACCATAGAGAGTTATTACCTTATTATTATTGGCTTTATTTCTTATGCTATGCTTTACATCTTTATGATAATTTTTATAACTGACTATTTGTATTTCTTAATGCCTTTTACCTTTTTTACCCATCCTCACAATACTTCTCCCATCTGTTGACTATCAGTTTGTTCTCTGTATCTCTAAGTTTATTGTTTTGCTTGTTCATTTATTTTGTTTCTTAGAATTCCACATATAATTAAAATCATGTGGTAGTTGTCTGTCTCTCTGACTTATTTCACTTAGCATAATACCCTCTGGGTTCATCCATGTTGTCACAAATGATAGGATTTTATTCTTTTTATGGCAGAATAATACTTCATTATATAGATGTACCACTTCTTTATGCAATAATTTATTGATGGACACCTAGCTTGCTTCCATATCTTGGGCACTGTAAATAATGATTAAGTAAACAGAAGGGTGTATAAATCTTTTCAAATTAGTGTTTTTGGATTTATCCAAATTAAATATTCAAAAATGGAATTGCTGGGTCATATGGTAGTTTTATTTTTAATTTTTTTTAAGGGAACTGCATACTGTTTTTTGCAGTGGCTACACAAATTTGCAATTCCACCGACAGTGCACAAGGGTTCCCTTTTCTCTACATCCTTGGCAACACTTGTTGTTTGTTGCTTTATTGATGATAGCCATTCTGACAGATGTGAAATAATATCTCATTGAGGTTTTGATTTGCCTTTCCCTGATAATTAGTGATGTTGAGCATCTGCATGTCCTCTCTTAGGAAATGAATATATGCCATGCCATTTTTTATTTCATTGAATATTTTTAAATTTGGATTTGTTTAAAATTTTTAAAGTTTCCTCACGCTTAGACTGAGATTATGCATTATTAGAAAGTATATTACTAACGTAATGTGTACATCATCACTTTATCATATCAAAGAGTACATGATATGGATATGTCTTATTGGTAATGTTAATCTTGGGTAAGGCTAATATCTGCCAGATTTTCACACTGCAAATCTCCCTTTGTATTTAAAAAGTATTTATTATAATAAGAAATACTTCAGAATGTTCAAAGGGTTTATTTTTCCTTAAATTTCACCCACTAAACAACTTACTTTTGAAGAAAAGGCAATGTAATCCATAGACAGAAGAATTCTGCCAGTGACACCTAAAGCAAGAGTGATTGGTGGTTGTTACGGTAACCCAAAAGTAGAGAATCTTCAAATTGCTAAACGTAGAGTATTTGAAACCAGTAGTATTTTCAAAAGGACATAAAGAGTCAAACAACTTGCAATTAATACCAAAAAAATCTCCTTTTTCAATAATTCAAGGACAAAGCTAAAATAAAGAGATAAATTATGAAGAGTAACAGAAGGAATTCCAGCCAGATTTCATAGTTATCAGTTACTTATCATTTATATTTCTTAACTCATTTTTGCATCAGTAAGTTACATGTTTCACAGATTATTTAAAAATCATATTTCTACTGTTTCTAAGATCAAGTGCATAAAGAACCATAAGCTTTGGTATATTTGAGTCATAAAACTTTGGCAGACTATTGAATATCACTTGTATGGTTGGTTTATTAATTTTCTCCTAACACTCAATTACAATATAAGATTTATATTCAAATTATACTGTAAACTTTCCTTCAGAATGATTTCTTTACAAGTACCCTAGGCATAGAGGCAAAAAATGAATGAACCCTATCTTTGAAGAATTAACTTGACCCTCCAAGAGTACCATTTGAATTGACTTTAGCATATACAAAGGAATGTCATATTGATTGATCAGATAAAAAAAGCAATTTAACATTTATTCATTTATAATAGCAATATACTTGTATTATTAATGATCTAATTATGTATTTTTTCTGAGACAGTAATAGCATCAACATCCAACACATATTTAGAACTTTCTAAGTGCCAATCACTAAGTTTTTTACACAAATTATCTCAATTGTCACAGTTATGTGAGGTGTCAACAATTCTGAATGGTTTGAGGTTTTACCGTACTCGCAAATAATGAGATAGCCTGACACAGTTTTGTGGATGCTGGCAGAAGACATATGACTCTTAGATGAGAGACAAAAGACTTCATTATCCACAGAAATAGCAGTAACCAAAATATAAACATTTTCTTGGGCCAATTCTCCAAGTCCTAATTCCCACAGATCAACAAGAAGAAGGTCAGGTGACACATGCACACATAGTGGTCACATTACAAGAGAGAAGCCTTGAATTTAGGGGACCTGAATCTTTTCAAATGAACAGTAAGCATGCTGTTCTTTGCTCAAAAGGGAAATACTATCAGTTTCTTCCAAGGCTATTCACTGTACAGGAAACCTTGAACAAATAGGCCAGAACAAAGGCAGTCAGCCTCTGCTTGCAGGACACACAGAAATGTGTGACACTCATGGAGAATTATCTCCCAATATGATAGGTACTACAATTATTCCTTTTACAAGTGAGGAACTTTAAGCTTAGAGAGAATTTAAAGAGCCAAGCAATACCGACTACAGTACATTCTGTTTCGTGGGAGTGTTTCAGTATTTACATGCTCTCTACAAAGCACTACAAATTGCATCTGGATGAGTTTGTAAACTGTGTGGGAATGGGGTTGGGCATAAAGATGCACCTAAGGTAAATTTTTCATTAAGTGCTTGGAAAAATAAATTGTGCTAGTATTAACTTCCACATATAATTTACCACCTACTACGCTCAAGTAGTAAATATGTCGCTATTGAAAAAAACCCATGTCCTGAAATGAGAGAGCATCAGGTTGGAATTTCAGGTCTCTACTTATGACATCTCTGAGTCTCAGTTTCTTCATCTATGAAATGGGAGTTGCTGTTGGGGTCACCGTAGGAATTAATGAGATCATGGATGTGAAGCTCCCAGCACAGTATTCTGGCACATAGTACCAGTAAGTGTTCAACAATAAAGAGCAATAAGGATGACTTACTGTTGTAAAGTTTCTTTCACTTCTGTTGCTCTTACAATTTGAAAAATTCAACAATGAAATCAGATAAATAATATTTTTTAAAAGATTTATTTTTATTGTTTTTGACACACAGAGATACAGAGACAGAGAGAAGGGGGAGGGCCCAGAACAGTCTCTATAGTTGCACATCATCAGTTTTTCCATAGTTTCATCCCACAGGTGGACGAAAGGCTGCACAGGGTAGGAACTGGGCCAGGGTATTCATTCCGGTGAGAACTGAACTGGGGGCACTCCCCAGTTCAGTATATGGGTCCACACGGGCCAGGACCAGGATTCGATCCTTGGTCCCTGGGGCTGCAAGGTGAGCGCTTAACCCACTGAGCCATTCCAGCTTCCCCCAAAATATTTTTAAGCTCTCTTTTTACACATAAAAGCTTTTTTAGCCATTGGATATTTGTCCAGTTGAATTTAGCTTTTTTGTTGTTGTTCAAAGATTAATTTTAAATGTAGGTAAAAATTCTTCAAGTTGTCAAAGCATTAGCTTTTAACATTGGAACGGATGTTGTTCTTTTAAAAGTTCCCCTAATATTTTTTTATTGACTTGCTGCAGAAAAGACATGTCATTTTCCTATGAATAGAATACAAATGTATGGTGTGAACTGGTGTTGAGAGTTCACTAATCTACATTTGCCATGTGTGTCATAGTGATCAATTCAAAGGGCCTTGTGAATTTACATTAAGAGAACTGTGTTATATTAGAGACAACTGTGTTGATCTTTTAGCTGTTCACATGGAGAGGTGTTGGAAGATGCAACTGCGTTTTACATTCACTTAAAAAATGTGCCACAGCCATTAGATAAAAGCAACAATAATTGCCTGCTCAGTGGGCAGGGAGCTACAGAGAACGAAACATACTCATCAAACAGTTGTATTTTTCGACTTTGGCAGATGGAACATCACATTCTTTGGTGACTTTCTCCACCCTATAAAATTTAATGATTTGCCCTCCCTGCTGATTGCTGAACAAATTATGTTCTTGATAGCTTGATGTCGATTTGCTTTCGAAAGCCTCTCAACTTTAACTAATAGTTACAATCTAAATCAACAATAACCAAGGAAGTATGGAGGTTATGGGTGTAGTCTGTAATTCACCCCAAACTAAGCTTGTTATTTGCATGAAATACAACCATGACTCTATGAATAATTCTCAAAAACATTGAATTTAAAATAAGCACTGGGTAGGATAAACAGTAGTTGAATAATACTTAAACTCCACCATCTGGTATTTTAGTATTTTAATGTGAGCTGAATTCCTTTTATTAGGTGTTTATTTGAGACTCTTTCTCTATTGATTCTTTCCTTATGCAGAGGGAGCTCCATAATTTGCAGAGGAGTAAGAGTTACGATTCAGTACATTTTTCTTTTATAATAATTCTCTTATAGAGAAACACAAACTTCAGAATCGCAACCATTTTCCCAAAGGGGCAACTAAAAAGTTCCTGAGTTTGTCTTAACTGAGAATACTTATTTGTAAGCCTATGTAAGGTCAATGGGTGTAAGAAAGAACAAAAATTACCTAGGTGGTAAAATAAAAAAGAGTGCACAGGGAAACGACAAAATAGCTCAGAGTTCAGCGCTTGCCTCACAATCACAAAGTAAGGCATTAGATTCCTGGCCCCAGCCCATGCAATCCCATATGCTGAACTGTGGCACAACTCGTAACCACTGGATGGCAAGGTAGTAAAGGTTCTTGCCTCCCATACGGGAGGCCCTGGTTCGGTTCCTACCCTATGAGGTCCCACATCCACCTGTGTGGAATGAAACCATGTCACAACTAATGATGTACAAGTATGGAGACTGCTCTGGGCTCTCCCCACCTTCTCTCTCTCACCTTCTCTGAAACAATTATATATCTATATAGATATATAATTAGATATATAGTTAGATAGATATATATAATTAGATATATAATTAGATATATAATCCATATAGATATATGGATATAGATATAGAGATAGAGATATAGATATAGATATAGAGAGAGTATGGTAATGATTAATAACAGGAAACAAAAAAAAATGGTAGATTTGATTAATAGTAAGAGACAGGCCAGGAACAAAATAACAAATATAGAATAATGGTCTCTGAGAGAAAAATAAGAGGAGAGAGAAAGAATTTTTGAAAAACAAAATGAGTATCATGGAAGGAAGATTTAATGGGCTCATTATGCTGGAAAAATGTTAATCAATGTTATTTCCCCCAAAAAAATTTATACTAAACTATTCCAGTGAGTTAATGTAACATTAGCATGAGAATTATTTTTCTTTTTCCTGATGAGAAAGGCAATATCCAGTTACAGGGAGGAAGCTGGAGATGATAATAATGACATTTACATAACTCACTGTTTACCAAAATACTTTCACAGGCATTACCTCTGTGTATAAGCTAGGTAGAACTGATCTCATCATCCCCATTTGGCATATCATGAACAAACTTAGTTGAGAAGGAACAGTACTTTGAGGTCATTTTATTTTTCAGCACTCTCAACTTTAACTGTTCTATTTCAAATTAGCACAAAGTGGCAAGGACATTCAGGGTCCATTCGAAGAAAGCTATGATCTGCTTGAAATGTGCCTTCCTTCTGACTCCAAGTTCAGTTATTATTTAATTACTATATATCACCTAAACAAATCTGGTTCCATTGCCAAATGAAAAATATGCCTTGGAACAGTACCTTAATTTCTCTAAGCAACAGGTTACTGAACTAACATTGATGGAGCAGTTAAAACCTTGCAAAGCACTTTTGTACCTATCATCTCATTTAATGTTCACAGCAAGCAACTGTATAAGATAAGTATTTTTTAATACAGTATGTTTAAATCCAAAGTTGGTAAGTGGCTTGCTCAAAATCATGCTCACAATAAGTGTTAGATGCAGGTCTCCACTCAAAATCTCTAACCACCGCCTTACCATGAAATCTGGGATTGGGTTAGATGCTTTCTAAGATCTCTTCCAATTCTATCTCACCTGACTTCAAAGACTGACTGGGAGAATCTACTGCTATCTACACATCAGTAGTAGTTTACTGGTAAATTGTATAGTGTTGGGAATAAAAAACTAAAATAAGAGTCTAGTTATTAAAGTACTTCTCGACACCTCCTTTCTATAAGTATAAAAGAACAAAAGATGAACCAAAACCTCTCTCTACCCTCAAAGAGCGCATGCTCTGGTTTGGGTTATAATAGGTAAACATCCACTGGCAGAAAAGCATCACAAAATGCTCTGGGCTTCAGAGGAAGAAGGTGGCCTTAAGACTGAAAACACAGGATAGGTTTAAACACTCAGAGACTCAAAACAAGGGAACAGAATCATAACCCAGAAAAATCTTGTGTGCTATCTTCCTTATTAGTATATGTCTTCTCTATCAAAAAGATAATAGAATGTGTCTTCTTGTAAATGACAACAATATTATTATTATCTTTATTATTAGTCACTATCATTGTAGCCCTCCTAGTAAATTAAAATCAGGCAACATTAATTCAGTATCTGAAATATGATTATCACGTATACACAAACACAGAAAGAACCACAAATCCAGGGAACACACTGAGTTTAGGCACAAGCTTCATCCTTGCCTTTAAAGCAATCTTTTTTGTTTTGTTGTGTCTTCACCAAGATTTGCCAAAAAGTGACCAGTTAAATTTTTTTTTCTATTTGTCTAACTTCTCAAAATACTAAAATAAAACATTGAATTGAATAAAAGGACAGAATAGAAAAAGAACAGAAACAAAGGACCGAGTACTGTTATCCCTGAATAATTGAGATCTGACAGGCTTTTCTACTGCCCATAATTGTTTGGTATTATTAAGTTGTACCCTGTGATGTTACCCCACTTTTACTTAACTTTTTTTCATTGTTTTTCACAGAGAGAGATACAGAGACAGAGAGAAGGGTGAGGGCACAGAGCAGTCTCCATAGTTGCACATCATTGGTTTTTCCACATAGTTTCATTCCACAGGTGGGCATGGGGCTGCACAGGGCAGGAAATGGGCCGGGATCTCACCCCCGTTAGAACTGAACTGGGGGTACTCCCCAGTTCAGCATATGGGTCCACACGGGCCCGGGCCGGGATTCGATCCTCGGTCCCCAGGGTTGCAAAGTGAGTGCTTAACCCACTGAGCCATCCGAGCTTCCCCTATTTAATTTTTAAGAGGGTATACAGAGCAGATTTTCTCTATGAAACAAGTAAGATGGATAACAAAGCAGTCTTTGGAAGATATTGAAAACCAAGAACTTGATATTGGATTCACTCTGTCAGCAGGTTAAATAAGTAATACATGAGCATCAATTCTAAACATTCTTTCCATTTAAATTTCAGCACTGCATCAAACATCAGGCAACTGTGTAAGATGAAGTAGGACCGAAGCAAGAAGGAAATTATAATCATGTAGCTTGCAATACAACTTCATTTCAAATAACATCTTTCATATAAACGGATGTCCAAAGTGCTTTACCAAATAAAATAGTACAAGAAAGTGGACAGCATGTGGTATAAATTACAGAAAACAGTGCTGTAAAAATATTATATATGGAGCAAATTAAAGCATTCCATCAGAAAGCCAAAAGCAGCAGGAAAGAGTATGAAAAGGTATAGCAAAGTATATAATTTTAGATGAGGTGTAAGAAACGTGGATGTTGGTAAGAAAGCCATTTTTCCCCTTCACTTACATTTTTTTTAAATGAAGTACTTACCATTCTCTTTTATTAGAATGCTTTAAGTTATTGATCTGATAAAGCTGAAGTTTTGCATGCTTAGCTTGAATATTTTAATCAATCAGAAATAATGAGGGTATCTGTGTTAAGAATCAGACATCCCCCCAAATGGGCTGAGAGTCTAGAATTAAGTCTACAGGTGGCAAAATCCTTTCAGGCACTTGAAGCTAGTAGTTTAAAGTGTGGACTTTGTAAGTAGGCCAATTAGATCCATGCCTTAACTCTGTGTGACCCTGGACAGTGTATAACCTCTCTTTGCTTCAGTTTCTTCATTTGTAAAATGAAAATTACTATAATTATATTAAAAAGATTGTCATAAAGACTACATCACAAAATACATATGAAATGTTTAACACAGTGTCAGTAGCACAGCCATTTAAAATGTTACCTATTCTAAATATTAGGTATGAAGAGGAGACCTGAGGCCCTATGGGAACTCCAAAACTGCCAATAAAGACCTCTAGATTTGTCAAAGCCCAGTGAAGCCCAGGATTCCCTTCAAAGCACACCCCCTCCCCGGGTGTAAAGTCCAGGCATTCAATGCTATGGAGCTATGCGGCCACATGACTTTTGGTTTGTAATAAAGAATCCAAAATAACAGGAAAGTGACACCCTTTAAGTCTGGTAGAAGATCCAGAGTAGTTCTTTTGTTGAGAGTCTCGAAGGGCAGTGAAAGCACATGAACTTATCAATGTAACAAGCCATTACTGCGGCTATAGAATCAGATTTCCCAGCCCTGCTGCCTCCTCCTTGCTCTGACCAACACCTTAAAAAACAGCTTTGGGGAAGCCGGGATGGCTCAGTGGGTTAGGCTCTCACTTTGCAGCTCCGGGGACCGCGGATCGAATCCCGGTCCCGGCCCGTGCGGAACCATATGCTGAACTGGGAGCTCCCCCAGTTCAGTTCTCTCTCTGTCTCTATGTCTCTCTCTCTCTCTCTCTCTCTCTCTCCCTCTCTGTCAAAAATAAATAAATAAATATTTAAAAAAAAACAAAAAACGGCTTTGCTATGTGGCCTTTTTGTTTCTCTCTGTCTTAGACAACTTCCATGAATGTTCTTCCTATGGAAACATACAGCATCCACCATTCCCCTGATATTAGTTAAATATTGTCACATAACAAATTATCCCAAAACTTAGCATCTTAAAAACATCAAACATTTATTATCACGCAATTTCTGACGACCAAGAATCCAGGAGTAGCTTAGCTATGTGGTTCTGGCTTAAAGTCTCTTATGAGGTTTATGTAAAGTCAAACTGTCAGTAAAGACAGCAACATTGCTTTCCGGTTCCCTTATGTAGCTGTTAGCAGATTTTAGTTTCTCACCACGTGGGTCTCTTCATAGGACTTCTCATAATATGTGAGCTGGTTCTCCCCAGAATAAGTAATCTAATAAAATTAGAGAAACCAAGGCAGAAACTAATCTCAGAAGTGATGGACTGTTACTTTATAGTGTTCTACTGGTCACACAGACCAACCCTGGTACAATGTAGAAAAGCGAATAGCAGGATGCCTAGAACCTTGGGCCCACCTGGAAGGCTGACTACCACACCCCGTTGTGGGTAACTATTCTTCAGTCCTGGGCATTCTGGACATGTTTAGCCTGTTAAAGACTAAGATCCAGTTTGTCTCTATTTTTCTCTTCTTTCCAAGCTAAACTATTGTAAACTATAATACTAAATGATGCTGACATTTTTCTTTCTCAAAGCACAGGTCAAAACTTGTACCATATTACATATAGCATTATCACTTAAGGCTTTTATCTGTTTGTTTTGCCAAGTAAATCTAAATATATTTATCGAGGAGGATTAGCTACTAAAATTCAAGGATCACATATTTGCAACTAACACATATAGCATCTAGCATTTCATCCTTGTTTTTGAGACATTAAAAATATTAAGATTATCATCAATAAATGAAACTTCCAAGGAATGCTTGCCTTGAACTCTTTCCTCTGGGCCTTTGCTCTCTATTTATCCTCTATTCATTTGTAATAGCTTTCTAACCCTGTCCTCCAACTGTCACCCTCCTACCCGCTACCCCTGGTGTTTATATTCCTTTTCTTGGCCTAACTTCAACAACAGCTCCTTCGGGGAGCTCCCACTGATTCATTCCTCCCTCTCCTTTAAAGCAACATTTACATTTCTTCTGTCTTTCTCTCTTTCCATTGTTTACACTTTAGAGCAGGGATTCCCAACCCCGTGCCTGCGGGCGCCATGGTGCCCGCGGCCCTATTTGTGTGCGCCCGCCATTATTTGACTGCATCAGAAGTTTTTCATAAACACTAAGTAAAACTATAATTTATTTTAATACTTTTGTTAGAATTTTAAAATATTGTTTGAGTATCTACACAGGTTTATTATATCCGTTGGTATGTTTGCGATATCGTATGTATAAGTGTTTCCCTAGCTTTCGCCTTTGTACATGTCGCGTCTTGTGTAGCCGCTGCACTCTTTAAACTCTCCTCCCCCCAACCGGGAGACGCCAAGTTGCCATTTTGATTGCGGTTGCTGGACTGATCGGGTCGTGACGGTTAGCTAGGATCACAGTGTTTTGAGATATTCGATTTTAAATGAACTAAAAGCTAGGTAGGTAATCTATTATTATGGTGGCAATTTGATATGATATTGTAGTTCTATAGCTATTTTTATTTTTATTTTTTTAGTCCTAAAATGAGTGGACCAAATAAGAGAAAACGAACCTATCATTTTAACACAGACTGGGAAGAATCATATTGTTTCATTAATTTAAAAGGTAAATGCATTTGTCTGTTGTGTGGCAGTAGTATTGTAGTGCCGAAAAAACATAATGTTGAACGTCACTTTCAGACAAGTCATACCACTTTTGATACTAATTATCCACTTGAATCTGAAGTAAGAAAGAAAAAAATAAATCAACTAAAATTAAGTTTACTCAACAGACTGTTTTCACTAGACATGTGGAAAAATCTAAAAAGGCAACCATTGCTTCTTTCAAAATTTCTCACATGCTCACAAAGAAGAAAAAACCTTTCCAGGATGGCGAATTGTTAAAAGAAGCATTTCTGACTGCTGCCGATTGTTTGTTTGAGGAATATTCTAACAAGCGTGAGATGATGTCAGCAATACAAGACCTACAGCTGTCAAATAACACAGTCACAAGAATACATGCAATTTCAAAGGACTTGCAAACTCAGTTAAAGACTGACTTGGAAATATGTGACTGCTTCTCTCTGCAATTGGACGAGTCAACAGATATATCAGACACCGTACAGTTGGCAGTTATGGTGAGAATGGTATTCAGTAACTTCACAGTAAAAGAGGAGCTGTTGCAAATATTACCAATGAAAGGACAGACGAGAGGTGAGGATATTTATAAAACTTTCAGAACATACGCCAGGTCGATAAACATGCCTTTGCATAAGTTGTCTGTGATAACTACCGATGGGGCACCAGCAATGGTTGGTCAAAACAAAGGATTTATTGCCCTTTGCAGGAAAG
>PVKE010021358.1:0-26600 GCA_004027555.1 Craseonycteris thonglongyai | reverse complement strand
TCCATTGGGAAACTGTCTGATTGTTACCAACCAATGTCACCCCATTAAATTTAACAATAAAAACAAAAAAAAAGAAAAAAAAAACATTTAGAGAACTATACTTTAGGTCAAGATGGGTAACAGCAACAAATTTACCCTCTTGTCTGAAGCAAAAATTTAAAATATACCAAAATTATTAATATGAAAAGCAACAGTTTCTCAAGAGCTGATCATTAGGCTTTGAAGGAATATGACCTTGAAGACACAGGAAGCAAATAAGATGAACCCTATGGTTGTCTTGGCCTCCTGTTTGGATAGAAATTAGACAGGGATGGCCATCTAATCACTCTCAGTTAACAATGAACTGGATGTTTAAGCCACTACAGTATGCAATAAATAATTAAATAGATATAAATGACATTCAGTTTGGAAAAAAGCCACAAATATACCTATAACTTTTCAATAATATTCTCTTATCTTTGGTTTTTAGAATTTATCCCTTTTTCCTTTTTATTATGCTTTCATAATGTATTTCTCAGCTCACAACACTAGGACAGATTTTGTTTATATTAATATCCAATATGAAAAATGCTATTATAAAATCTAATATGTGGTTGAAATTAAATTTAATCCTTTTCTTCATCAAAATAACAATTTACTGTATAATGAAATTCCATTAATGCCAAACCAGCTGAATTATAAAGACAAGCATACATCAACAGCATTATATCAAATTTGTGCAGATTAAAATAATTCTTGAGAAAATTATGGAATATTTAAAGCTATTCAAAGACTAGTAAGTTGTGCTTTAGAATCTTATTGTTTCAGCAGAATGAGACGTCTAGAGGTCAACTAAATCATCTCTGTGCCTCTAGACCGAATTCTAGAAAATACAACATGTACCATAAGAATTCAAGAAATATGTCTGGAAAATTGAAGCAGAAACATGGGAAAGGAATTTTACTTCCCTTAGTTACCCTCTGGAATACTGAATCCTTTAATTTTTAACCGTAAAGCCTCTCATTGAGACATGACCACTTTGGCTGCTGCTTATATTTAGAATCTTTCAATTACTAACTTCACATCAAACTTGAAACCAGAGATAGGAGAGATCTGAAACTTTAAACATTAAAAAATAAGGACTGAAGCACATGCACATTTGAGAAGCAAAACTATTAAAACAATTTGTGAAAGTGATGTTTCATATAGTAGAGTGATAGATTCATGAATCTAAACAGAAAAAGCAAATAAAATACAGACGAGTTCTATGCACTTGACTGGCATCCAACAGCTGGTTGGTATTCGAGGCTACTATTTCATGTTCAATAAAACTGTCTGTCCTTGAATAAACATGCTCAGTGACTGTCTTTCATTTAGAGCGGGGTTTGAGGGGAAATGGCCAATTTAGAGTATCAGCCATTGCCACAAAATATCTGATAGTCTCTCATATTAAATGCTCAAAGTGTCAAATAATTTTACTTCTAATTGCTTTTATTTGAACCTGTGGACTATCTTACACTATCACATAGATAAAAGGAGTGATAAATAGAAATGACTTACATCCTGTTTCTAGAACCCTGTATTACATTCTGTTTCTAGAACCTTGGAAAGAAAACTCAAGTCACAGAACACTATTCCATTATCGAGATTACTCAGAAAACCAATTCCAAACATTTAAACCACACTATCTTTATTACTGCCACTTAAGTACAGGTTTTCTAGATTAAGATATTCATGTCTGTCATAGCATTATATTTAGGTTCTGAAGAGAACCAGCACTACCATCCTATATAACCGCCCTGAACATGAAAGAGTAAATGGTTAGGACCTAGTCCTTCCCTGGACTATAAGAATAACACTCTGACCTTTGTCTCTAATAAATCACTTGGTATTCCATTTTAACTCTTCTCTGCACTGTAACATAGCACGTTTGCCTGAGCTGAGTATTTGGCCATATAGAAGACCCAGTCATGCTGCCAGCTATAGAAAAACATCTTACAAAGTTGGATTTGGTCCCTCGGGAAGCAGTATGTGCTGTAAATTAGGCATAAATGTACATTTTCTATTGAATCTTAATATCTACCAAAGAAAACCACTAAAATGAGATATTATTAGAAAGCACTGGTTCTAAGCAAATTATTGATTCTGGTGACGATTACAACAAATTCCTATATACTATATAACATTGTTTCCCAAATTATGTTTCATTGAGTACTATCTATCCAGGATATGTTAGTAAATGCTCTATTGCCCTGTTATTTTGGAAAATTTGGGATCAAACAAGATTAAATAGGTTTCTTTATTATAAAATCTCTCAGAGATGAAAACATGATAGTATGCTTTATAAATGTTCGCAAGGAGTATGTAGTAGCAGCATATCCTAAATGTATTTGATCATAGAATGATATTTATTTTATCTTAACTACTTTCTTATATTATTGTGCTATAGGTAAATGTTTAAAAGAAGATTTGAGGAGATGTTTTAAATAATGGTACCTAGATCAGAAATCAAGCAAGTGATGATGAAAAAAACTTATGCCATTATGTTTATAAAAAATTGCAAAAATTGTAATAAAAAAGCCCAGGACAAATAGGTTTATTGGTTTTGCTATAAATATACTGTAGAAGACCTTTTTAGCTTCAGGAAAGGCAATATCTACAGGTGACAAATTATCAACCAAAGAATAATTATAGTCCCACATTTCTATCACCTCCATTTACTAGTATTAAAATCTAAACAGTGAGAAATCTTCTATATTCTGGATTCTCAGGCATTTTAGTCAAAGATACTTAGCAATTTCATAGGAATTAAAATTGCAAAATAAAAGCCTATTTGTTTTTATTTTCATAACTTTACAAAACAAGGAGACTGCATTCAATTCTCAGAACCTGACAAGCTAGCAGGTAAAGAAACAAAATTGTTAATCTTCAGCCTGTGTCAGAAGATACAAAAGTTAACTAGTTGAACAATTCTGCTTGATTTGGTTTATGTTTGTATTTCTAATAGTGGAGAAAAACTAGGGGAAACTGAGTGATAGGAATGAAATGTTACTTATAAATGAACAAGTACTTCAAATTCATGAGCTGTGGGGAATTTGATTTTTTTCTTCAGAAGAAGAAAATCATTAAACACTTAAAATAGTGCTATATTGAAGCTCGCAAAACCTGACATTTTAAACTAGTGATGCTTGTATATGAAAGTATCATATATTTCATAATTCCATTCTCTTCGTTGTCTATGAAAGTCTCTTTCCAAGATATGTCAGTGCTTTTTTAAGAGTCAAATTACATACTGTCTAGATTAACTTTTCCTAACAAGAAGCAAATTTAAACCTTTGAACTGGAAATCATGTCATTTAAAATAGGCCTTAATTTACTGGAAATAGTCATTTCACACATCAATGTTGTTATCTGGTGTGCACAGTTCCTGGGGATTTCTTGTGCCAATACTTTGCTCAAGTTTGACCAACTTACAAGTGTTAATTTGTTAATGGTTAACCAATTATGAAGGATCATGTTCAGCCAAAATTGAACAATCTGCTCAATGACTAGAGCATAGTAAAAGGAAAAAACATACAGCAGGGTTGTCCAAACTTTTGGCTTCCCTGGGCCACACTGAAATAAAACTTTTCTTGGGGAAGCTGGAATGGCTCAGCAGGTTAAGCGCTCACTTTGCAGCCCCAGAGACTAGGAATTGAATCCCGGCTCCAACCCATGAGGACCCATGTGCTGAACTGGGGTGTGCCCCCAATTCAGTTCTTGCCGGGGCCTATGCGGGAGGCTCCTGGCCCAGTTCCTGCCTTGTGCAGCCCCTCGCCCACCTGTGGAGTAAAACTACATGGAAAACTAATGCTGTCAACTATGGAGACTGCTCTGGGCCCTCCCACTTCTCTCTTTCTCTCTCTGTCTGTCTCTGTCTGTCAAAAACCAATAGAAATAAATCTTTAAAAGAATTGTCTTGGGCCACACATAAAATACACTAACACTAATAATAAGTGATGAGTTAAAAATAAATACATAAATAAATCACAAAAAAATTTGAATGTTTTAAGAAAAGTTTACAAATTTGTGTTGGGCCACATTCAAAGCCATCCTGGGCCACACGTTGGACAAACTTGACATATAGCTTCCTTCTAAAGCTTAGCTTTGACATTAGAGAAAACTATTCAACGAGGTTTTTATTTAAGGCATTGTAGTAGGCACGCCAGGAATACTAGCTAGAGGGAGGGTAAAAGTCAGGCTATATTCAGCACTCTATAAATTGGGCCTTAATTCTCTTTGTTCATATGAAAAATTTTAAAAAATACATAATTTGTTATAATTAAGAATTGTATTTATACCCATAGTTCTAAAGTTTTGAATGTTGAGTGCTCTGTTTCTTGTAAAGGCTATGGCATAAAGAATAATATTCTCTTGGTCAAGGTAATTGGAAACCAAAAGTACATGTGTGAACACATACACAAACACATACACACTATATTTTTTTCTACATTTATGGTAAAAAACTGTTAATCCTGGAAATATTTGAAAATGTTAAAGATGAGAATTTCTTGGTTAAAAAACTCAGCAATAAAAAATGCTGCAGTTGTTAATCATGTAGTTATTAATAGGATCAAGTAATGTGATATTTACTGTGTCCTCATTTATGTTAGTTTCCATGGTAGGCATTTTTTTTTTTTTTGTAAATAATTTTTATTCATCCTCACAACAAAACCTTGAGATACATACCGGTATAATGTTTTCTATATTACAACCAAAACTTGGAAAGACGATGCAACTTACCCAAGGCAAAACAAAATAAAGCAAGCCCACTAAACAGCAAAGCTAGGATGAAAACCTAAAACAGTACAGTCCCTAACCTCCTGTCCTGAACCATCCTAATCTTATGCTGAAAGAGCACTGTATCGGTGCCTCTCTTATGGCACTGGTCACAAATACATCATCAAATGATATTGCTTCTGGGAGGACTTTTTGGATTTGCTTATCTAGATTTAAACAGAAATTAAATAATGCTTTAATATATTGTTCTGAGCCAGAGGCCAGTGAAAATGCTGATGTAAGAGAATCAGAACACTTGATCTATCCATCATAGCCTCCTGCAACTTGTCAGAAAGAGCTAGTTTCTTTCTTGTAAAGTCAGTTTACTAGATTGGAAAATGTGATACCATCAAGTAGCAATGCACATGTATATTTAGAATCCATTACAATGGTAGCCTGGGACTTCTCATTCCAATGTTCCTGGCTTAGAGGCACATTTTAAATACGTGATACATTAACACAAATATTGTTTGCTTTTTATATATTCTCTCTTTTGTTTTCAAAATTATGAGTGTTTTTATATGTTTGTATATGGAAGAGAGAAGTCATTTTTGTTTTTCTTCTTCAGGAACAAAATAATTTGCTGAGAGGTAAATGGGAAAATATGAGACCAGAGCAAAATCAGTGATATTAAAAACATCTACACCACAGTGAGTTTGTCATCAAACAGGGTATTTTTAAGGTACACAGACATTATGGATTCTCCCTACACCATCACTGCCCATTTTATGTCAAAGAACTTTGAATCTAAATAATTTGCTGTTAGTAGCTCCTGGAAGAAACTTCAAGATGCAGCCGGGAGCAAAGACTGAGCTGGTCTCACTCAAATTCATTGTTTGTTCCCTGGGAACCAGTTCAACCCTTCCTCACTCACAGGTTCACAGTTTTAAGAAAACCAGAAAACACAACTAAAATATCAGATAACCGGTGTGATGCAATATCCACTCTGAAGTGAAGAATTAGAATTTTAATGGTTAGGAAAATCACCCTTACATTAACTTTTTCTTTCTCTAGCACTACTAAAGTGTCCTTCCATTAAAAGCAAGAGTGAGAAGTAATTGAAAATTAGTTACAGACATCTATAAATATCTACTGATCACTTGACCAATTCAGATCATTCACCAGGTACTATGGGGGATAAAGAAATAATGTAATGACCCTCGCTGTCAAAAACTAAAAGCTAAATCAAGGCATGAATGCACAGATACACATCCCAGAGTTAATTCTAAAACTGCATTTTCTCTGAAGCTCCATATATATACCAAATATTACTAAAAGCATTTAAGCTCTCACTTTTTCTTCCTCTCTGCTCATAACCAACATCAAAATTTTGTATATCAGTGATACCATTCAATCATAATGAGATACAGAACATGAGAAAAACAAACAAAAATGCATTTACCTTAATGAAAAAGAAAAAGAATGCCTTGTTATTTTCTTAATGGTGATAGCAGTAGAAATAACAATGATAATAAAAATTGTTCTCTTTTAAGCACTTATAATCATCCTGGTAGGAAACTTAGTGCTTTACAAACCTTAATTTATTTAAGCATGCCAACAACTATTTAAGACAGGAAAAAAACCCTAATTTTACTAACAAGAATAGCAAAGTCAATAAATGCCAATATTAAGCAACTAGTCTTACAGATGGGAAACAGGGAAGATCAGACCCAAACCCACATCCCTAAAAGCTACCATACATACTTAATGTATGTCACTACATTTAAAAAAAATCCAAATAACATATTTAAAGACTCTTAAATTGACTTATGTCAACTGGATCCTACAGTGAGAGACTAATCACCCTATTGACCATCAGTCATCGTCATCAGTAAAGTCAGTATTTCCTGTTGTGACGTTGCATTTCTCAAAGCTGGCCAAATCAATATATTCTACTGCACAAGCTCTTCTAAAATTGAATGTGGACTTATTTTTCATTGAGGAGTATGCTCTATATTTTTCTGCCTTGAATATGACCAAGTCTGTAACTATGGCACAAGTGAACCAATGTTAATTCCCAGGCTCATTGTTAAAAGATTATGTAGTTTTCCATCTGGTTCTCATGAGATATTCACTCTTGGAATCCAGATGCCATGCTATGGAGAAGGCAAGAAGCCACATGGAATGACCATGAGTAGGTCTGTCCCAGCCCTAGCTGTAAATCATCAGACAAATGAAAGGGCAAGCCTTCAGATGATTCCATTCACCAGCATTTGAGTTGCTCCCACGATGTCTTGTGGAGCAGAGACAAGTTGTGCTCAGTAAATTTTGAGTCAGTACGTTACACAATAATATACAACCATGAGATCTGTCTGACTTCATTGTGTATGATAAATGAGATAATACATGCATAAACATACTGTGAAGAGCTAAAAACAATTATAACATTATTATTGTTTTTGTTTTTATTATTATAATTGTCCACAGAGTCACTCCAAATGATTTAACTTGTTCTCATATTCTCTATTCTTACTGCTAAAAATATGGTTCATCAACCAGCAGCATCAGTGTCACCTGGGAGATAGAATTATGGAATCTGAGGTTCCATTATAGATCTCTTGAATCAGAATATGCACTTTAACAAGATCCCTAGGAGATTCCTATGTATATTAAAGTTTGAAAAGCACTCACATAGACCACCTGAGCAGGTCTATGATCGTATAGAGTATGTCCATCATCAATCATATGTACAGGTTAGCCTAAGGGAGTCACTACTCCTGTGGATAGACAAGAGCTCCTTGTCTTCAATAAAAATGTTGAACCAGTAAAAAAAAGCCTTATGAATTTTCATGGGGAAATTCATGAGAAATAAAAACCTTCAAAAGTTCTGTCTCTCTTTCAAGATGAGCGGAAGGCTGACAGAGGCGACCCAGCGTGATCTGACACATGGTATGTGTCAGATGAGTGGAAAAAAAGAAAAAGTCTTTCAAAGTACCTGATTGTAGTTTTAGCTTAAAAGCTGCCTTTAAGCCAATTTTCCAGAGTCCAATAGCTTTCAAATGTTTTGAATCAAGGGTTCACTATTTCAGTATTTTGCAGGTAATTGGCTAGCTGGATTGCCAACTACCTGCCTAGGTAATAGTGAGCATCCCCGTCTGTGCTTTTCTCTAATTAAAGTCATTGGCTTGAGAAAGAAATATAACTCTTTAATATGGCGCTATGAGATTAGAGTCTCTTCAAGTTTAATTTCATCTTGTGTGTCAATGCCAAAATTTCCAATCAGATCTTAATTTCTAACTGTATTTGACCCTTTCCCTTAACCGAAATCCTAGTTTATATACTTTTACTTGGAATAAATTGAATTACATGGCTTGTATCATTGCTTAGATACTCTAAACATTATTAAACACAGTAGAAAACAACTAGGACTTCAAAAATGGCAAATATTTTTGAAAGTAGGCCAAAAGAAAAGAGCATATGTTTTCTTTAAAATGGGTTTTAAAACATGATATCCTTTTTAATCACCATCATAACAAACTTCATAATTAGGAGGTCTTTTTCAGCTTTCTGGATGGCCCTGTGAAACCAGGCATCTGGGTTCTTTGTTTCACAGATGAGGAAGGTGAAACAGCAGAAGAGATCAACACAGGTAACATCTCCAGTTAGTTGTGTTATGGTTGAGAAAAAGCTAACGTTCCCGTTTGCTAACTCCTGGTGGGAATATTCCTTTGTGGCAAATAGAAGAGGATTGTTAACTTTAGGTAAAAGATATAGCTAAAATCTACCCAGTAGGGAACATAAACACAGACTATAACCCAGTGCTATCTGGTTTCAATAGGACTTTCTGCAACAAGAATGCTCTTTATCTGCGCTCTCCAGTATGGTAACCACTATTCACATGTAGCATTTGAACACCTGAGAGGCACTTATTGTGACTAAGAAACTGAATTCTGGGTTTTATTCCGTTTTAATTGTTTGTTTGTTTTTTAAATAGTTAAGTTTAACTTTGCTCCCAAGAGTAGAAGCATGAAGGGCTGAGAGTTTGGCTTTGGAAAACTCATCCTTCACCAATGACTTCAAGGCATCTCCTTGCACAAAACACCTTATTACTCCCACCTACAGAATCCCCAGGATGAAAATGAAAAGATAGTAGTAGCATGTCCAGAGGCCAATGAGATGAGAGTCAAAGGTACCAGTTCAGAATCCTTAACTCTGCTTTCTTGTTTGAAAAATAAGAACTCCAGAGTCCATAAGTTTTAAAATACTGTCCAGTTATAAAATTATTTTACTTTAGCTAGGTCCCAATTGGTTTCTCCCTGTCCCCTTTTTGTTCCTTATTTTCTCTCTTTTTAACATAATTTTGAGATTCCTAATCACTTCAGCAAATTTAAAAATATCATTTCCAACCTGCGATTTCGTGTTCCCCTCTCATAAGTCAATTAAGGATAATTTTTTTTAATTGTTTTGGACAGAGACAGAGAGACAGAGAGACAGAGAGACAGAGAGACAGAAAGGGGAGGGCCCAGAGCAGTCTCCATAGTTGCATATCACTAGTTTTCTACACAGTTTCATTCCACAGGTGGGCGTGGGGCTATGCAAGGCAGGAACTGGCCAGGGGCCTCCCATGTGGAAAGCACTCTCTGGTTAGAACCAAACTGGAGGTGCACCCCAGTTCAGCATATAGGTTTACATGGGCCAGGAACGGGATTGAATCCTCAGACCCAGGGGCTGAAAAATGAGGACTCAACCCACTGAGCCATCCCGACATCCCTAGAATAATTTTCCTGTGGTTATCATTTTCTACTGTAAAAGAGCCAGGTAGCAGATTCATCCAATTTCTGAAAGATGGCAAAAATAGTTAATTCAAAGAAGGACTTCGTTCTTCCATTTCTTTGTCCTTTCAGAGGCATGAATCAGAGTTATTTGGACTCACTCTGCCTTAGGATGTTCCAATCTTTTTGTTTGTTTGTTTTTGTTTTTGGTTTAATGGCCTCTTCCATAGCCACTTGAAGAAATATGGTATGTGCCCTAGGCAGCTCTCTTTCTGACTTCACATTAAGTGCAAAAGGGAAAGAGTGATATAAAATCCCCCATGTCCTGATAACTTCTCTTTAATTCTCCACTTCCAATTTTACTAGGGATTCTTCTCTTTCATGTATGTTTTAAGTACATTTGTAATATTTTTTCTATAGTAAAAATCTGGACTGAATGATATATATTCCCTCTCCCATTCCTAATTATCCTTTTAACTTGTTTCTATTCAGTCTCAATCCATCTCTTTTCCTGCCAGCCTTCTTAGATTCAAAAATAAAACAGTTATTCATCAATTTCAATCAGATCATTTTAGTTTCCTATGTTCTTCTGTTAACATTCAGATTAAACTCAACTTAAGAAAATTTGCATCTATTTCAGTTGAAAAAAATGTGATTGTGGATTTAAAGTAATTTTGAAAATGTTCTACTTTTTTGAAAAGTTTTTTACAAGGTATCAAATTCAGTGAAACATATTTAGAACATTAATTTTCTGAAAGGCAATATCAATGTTTCCTAAGATTCTTGTTTTTAAAAATCTTGGTCCTTCAAAGCAGGATAGATTTTTTTTTTTTTAGTTCAAGATTCTACTCTTATGCTCCTGATGGTTGGAGGATAAGGAGCATCTCAATTTAATTTAGGAAGTTTCAAAATATTCAAACTGGCATTAGTACATGTTCAGTCTGGAGGACTCTAGGGAAAAGTAGGTTAAGTTTCATAGGTTTCCAGGTAAAGCTAGGTCTAGAAAAGAGCTTCAGGAATGATTCAAGCTGACTCAGATGCCCAAGAATATTGAACCCCAGCCTGGAGCTGACTGGGGAAAACAAAACCCAACCCAAACCCAACCCAACCCAAACCCAACCCCACCCCACCCCACCCCACCCCACCCCAACCCAACCCAAACCAAACAAAACACTGTCTCTATGAGCCCAAATTGGTTCTCAAGAGTTGGAGAGTGCAGATAGCTGTGGCTGAGCCTTCCACTCTCTCAGTATACCTCATTTTAGCTTCCTGTTCTCTTGATGAGGTGCTTATTGTTATTGTGGAGAAGCCCAGAATTCCTAAGACTATTGCTTTAAGTTTGAATAATTACAGTCCCCTATCTCACCATCACAAGAATTCTAGCTCTATCAGGAATTTTCTTCTTTCTTATTTATCAAGTTCTCTCTTGTACTTCTTGAATAATAAAGAAGCCCACATGACCTCATTTGCTCTCAGAGTTCATCACAAAAATATTTTTTCTAAAGATTTATTTTTATTGTTTTTGACGAGAGAGAGATACAGAGACAGAGGACAGAGAGAAGGGAGAGGGCCCAAAACAGTCTCTAGAATTGCACATCATTGGTTTTTCCACATAGGTTCATTTCATAGGTAGGTGCAGGGCTGCACAGGGCAGGAACTGGGCCAGGGTCTCACCCTGGTGAGAACCGAACTGGGGGCACTCCCCAGGTCAGCATATGGGTCTGCACGGGCCGGGGCCAGGGCAGGGGCCAGGATTCGATCCTTGGTCCCCGGAGCTGCAAAGTGAGTGCCTAACCCACTGAGCCATCCCAGCTTCCCCAAAATAGTTTTTCTTTACCAGTCACTTACAGCATTCAAATATGAAAACACTGCCACTGGTAAGGGCAGCTATTTTTATTATTTTCCCTCTGAACCAGCCCTGTTTTTTCAGCTAAAATATGTGTGTCCTTTTCATTTTTTCCTTTCAGTACTATATTTTTCAGATGGTATCATGTGTGTCTTCTCCATTCTGCAGGCACAGCCTGAGGGAGCAGCTGGCCTTCCCCAATGCATTTGGCCTAAGAAAAATGTCTACTACCAATTCACTGAACAAAGGATCCTGGAAAAACACTCCACATGCGACTTTTGACTCCTCTTAAGAGTTCCTCTGAACCCTGCTCCCCATACCTCATCAAACTGTTTCCATCAATCACCACCCAGAGGCCAAGCTTCGTTAGTTATCTTTTATCCCTGAAACTCCCATCATATCCTGCTTGTGACGTCTCCTGACTGGAGCCGATCCCCTATGCTCCTCCACCTCACTCCCAAACACTTAGTCTGGATCTCTGGAATTCCTCTCTTTCATTATTGGATTTTAGTATATTTTCAAGATTTTTCCTAAATTGATTGTTCATCATCCACCCTCAACAGAAACCTTGCTTAACTTATGGAAACTACTTCCGCTTTGACTAGGTAAATGTTGGTCTCCCTTTCCAGAGGTTAGCAAAGTTTCTTCTTTTCTCCATGTTTGGTATTTGTTATTCTTCCTGTCTCTTACCACATCTTCTGTGAGATGTGATGCTTACAGACACAGGCTCCAGAACCAACTGCTAGGGTTTGAGTCCCAACTCTACTCCTTACTAGCATTGTGCCCTTCAAAAACTATTTCATTCTGCCTTGGCTTCCTCATTTAAAATGTAAGATTAAAAAGCACCTGATTCAAAAGGAGCTTTAAGCCTTATACTATAAAGATAAAATAAGTGAATGTGCAAAGTTCGTAGAAGAGTTAATGATATAAAGTAGATCTGGCCTACTTTTATCGTTGAACTAAATGTTCTGAGAAGGCCTTAATAAATAAATAAAAACAGTTTTCTTTAATTCATCCTTTCAAGTGTGTCTGACCTCAGCACACCTCTGCAGGAAGACCAGGCTGTGAATATATAATATTCATAGTATCAGTACTGGAAAAGAGGCAATAATGTGTTTATGGCAAGCTCCAGTGGGAAAATCATGACACAAGCTTTATGCCATCTGCAGAAGGGAGAATTATACTGCTGGTATAATACTGATGACACACCTGACCCCAGTGCATCAAGAGGTCCTGCAGCCACACCTATGTGTCATATGTTAATTTCTGTCAGAACCACCACCACCAATTTATTAGGCTAGTCAGGTCCAGGAAAAATCCATGAAAACTTGAAAATGGTACATTTAGGACTGAACATAAAGAAAACAAAGGCAATGAATTCCATAAGCAAGTAGCTCAGAATTCCCAGTATCTACACCTGTTGCAGTAGCACCTCTTCCTCAGATTACAAAGGATGTGAGTACCATCTGGGCTTTATAGACTTAGAGGTCCTTGCTTCCAGAGGAGGGACACTCCTCCCAGAGCACATAAGTGTCCCAGAGACTTGGAGAAAATAACTGCAATTCATATAGCTAACAAAAACTAGCATTCAGAACATATAAAAATGCTTCCAACTCAATAGTTAAAACAAACAGTAAAGGCCTAGGAGAGAATTCATCTAGTTTTTGTAAAAATTAGACTGATAAATTAAATGGAGATAGGATGAGTATAACCACACCTGCATCTTTTAAAGCCTATGAGTGACACTATTTTTTGCTATCCCCCTAGGATAACTTAATGTTTTTAATTTATTTTCTTGTATTGGGAGAAAAAGATAGGAGAGGAAAGTCTTGCACTTCAACTTTGCTACTATAAGAACTTTTGCTGTACAAGCCAAGAACCTTTGTGGGGCTTGTGCCAACTCTTAAGTAAGTGTATTTCCATTATGTAGTAGAAAAATAACATCTGCCAGTATTAAGGATTTTCAAATTAACACTTATTAAGTGACACACAGACTGGGGCATAGTGAACTGTGGTTCATCAATAGACCATAAGAGGAATTGATATAGAGAAGTGTGTCATTCATAAGTTCTAGAGGATGTACATGGCATGCCTCCAGGGGCCACACAGGAAGGTCAAGGCTGAGGGCAGGTAGGCAGGCAGGCAGGCAGGCAGATAGATAGAGATAGAGGTAGAGGTAGAGAAAGATAGAGAGAGACAGGACCTGGGCCACATGCCTTTATCAGAGTCTATGGGTGGAGTGCTTTGTAGTTACTGGGCTAAGACCTGACTGGTAAATTCAAACCAAATGAGTAGGGTTTTGGTAATCTCTAGAGGGGTCTCATCTAAGGGGTACATAAAGGAAAAGCATTGAGAGGCAAGGGTGACTATTGATTGCAAGGGCTTTTGAGGAAGTCATACCAGAAACTTACATTTACTGTGACTCTGCAAGGTGTTATGCAGGGAATGCACTTGCCTGAGAGACTACAGTCACTTTAAGGCCTCTACATACCACTTGACTCTCTTCTCAACAACAACAACAACAACAACAACAACAACAACAACAACAACAACAAAAGGATGCCAAGGTAATAATACCATGAAATATCTTAGCTAAATTCTTAGCAGCCAGAACTCCACTTCTTCTTCCCCTGCATTCTCTTAGTCTAACAAGGGGGTCATAATGACATTTTATATTTCCAGGTAACAGTATCAATATGGACCCTGTGTTAAAGTCTTCAAAATGTTTAGGTATTATGCTTTCCACAGTACATATTTACTCCAGTGAACATCCAATTCTTTGTGGAAGAACTGCAGGGAACCATTACTCTATATACTTGCTGTAGTATAGCTGAGTACTTCTTCCTGGGGACCTGGGCCCTTTAGTCACTATGTTCTATGTCCTAATACTGACTGAGGTCCATTGGAAAGTGACTGTGACATTTTACTGGGCAACTTTTCTCAACTTCTAAATCATCCATTCTTGATTTATTTTGATGGTACAAACAAAATGGTAACCTTTTTGGCTGCTTTTCTATCTTGTTCCTAGGGTTCTATGTTCTATTAACCATCTCCATAATTCCATGTGGGTCAGGCCTCCTTAATGCCATTCGTTACTATAATTATGTCCATCTAGCTTCTAAAGGTTAAGGGCTGTCATCATGTATCTATTGTTTCCAGGTACTCTCATCCCTGTTGCTATTTTTCAACTTAATTTTAAAGCTAAGCCTAGCTCTGAAGAAACTGACAGCTACAGGCTGTCTGTGGTCAGCATTTCCACAGCTGGACCAACAAGCCCTTCAATGGAAAGGTTTTCTGGGTCACTGCAGTGTCTATCATGCAGAAAAATTCTAACATAATCTCTATCCTTCCTCTGGGAGCATGCTCTTCTATATAAATAGTTTACAATTCATTGTATGGAAGTAGGTGCTTAAATAAAAGTTTTATAAAATATGAAGACTGACCATTAAGTTTGTGAACTTGCCACCATATGCTTATGTTGGCAGCACTGTACAGACAGCTCAGTAAGGTTTCATAATCTTGGTATATCAGTGTCTCACAGCTGTGTTTGTGTCAATGTGTGGCAGTGTCTTGCTGAGAGGTGTTCATCATTGTTTTTGAGCATTTTTGTATGCCAGGGTGAGAATATCAGAGCTTGAATTAGACCAATAAATAAAAGCTAAATTTCTTGTTAAACTTGGCAAGAGTGAAAGTAAAATCAAAGACATGTTAATGCACATTTATGGGGATAATGCCATGAAGAAAACAGCAGTGTACAAATGAATTAAATGTTTTTGTGAGGAGAAAGTGTCACTGATGAAGAGAAGTTAATGTGGCCTTTAACAGAGCAGAACTGATGAAAACATTGTAAAAATTCACGAATTGTGCATCCAAATCATTGGCTGACTGTGAGCAGCATAGTAGATCAAGTCAACATTGATAGAGAAACAGGGAAATCTTCACTGAAAATCTTGGCATGAGAAAGGTATGCACAAAAATGGTCCTAGAGGAGCTTAAGGATAAACAAAAGCAAAGGAGAGTTGAAGTTTACTAAGATCTTTTGGAGAGGTAAGATGATGTTTGGGTTGTGTTATCACTTCTGATGAAACATCGGTGCACCAATAGGATCCTGAAACAAAGCATCCAAGTGCACAATAAAAGTCAGCGAATTTTCCATGACCAAAATGTTCTGTTAGTCCAAATCAAGTGTCAAAATAATGCCGCTAAACGTTTTTTATATCAGAGGGATTGTTCATTATAAATTTGCATCAACTGGACAAAGAGTCAACCAAGTTGACTATTTGGAAGTGCTGAAAAGTCTGCATGAAAAAGTTAGACAGAAACAACCTGAACTTTACACCAACAACTCATGACTCTTGCATCACGACAATGTATCAGCTCACATAGAACTATATGTGAGGGAGTTTTTAGCTGGTAAACAAATAACTATTGGAACACCCTGCCTACCCACCTGATCTGGCTTCCAATGACTTTTTTCTTTACCCAAAGATAAAGGAAATATTGAAAGGAACTTATTTTTATAACATTCAGGACATCAAGGGAAATATGACAAAGGCTCTGATGGCCATTCCAGAAAGAGTTCCAGAATTGCTTTGAAGGGTGGACTAGGTACTGGTGTCAGTGCACAGCTTCCCAAGGGGAGTTCTTCAAAGGTGACCATAGTGATATTCAGGATTGAGGTGTGTAGTACTTTTTCTAGGATGAGTTTGTGAATGTAACTGTCAGACATCAGATTCAGCAATGAGGCACGCAACACTTTTTCTTGTATGAGTTTGTGAACTTAATGGTCAGACCTTGTAGGAAAGCTACCAGGTTGGAAGAATGGTGTGTTAGTTTGTTACTGGGTCTCTTGCGCATTGAGAAGCCATGAAAGAAGAATGGCTATTCTCAGGAGAGGTCATATGGAGAGACCTTGAAATTATACAAGGGCTGTCTTGAAAAAACCCAGCCATTGTCCATATAGTGTGAATGGTTATATGGCAGCCCTCGTATGTAGGAAAGAGAATGGCCCAGCTGAACTCAGCCTTTCTGCCATCTCTGTCGAAGTACCACACAAATATGTGAAGTCATCTTGGTTCTTCCATATAAACACAGACACAACTGAATACTATCAACAGTGTCAATAGTGACTCTTAAAAGACACATGGAGGGGAAGCTGGGATGGCTCAGTGGGTTAAGCGCTCACTTTGCAGCCCTCGGGACTGAGGATCGAATCTCGGCCCCAGCCCGAGTGGACCCATATGCTGAACTGGGGAGTGCCCCCAGTTCAGTTCTCACTGGGGTGAGACCCCAGCCCATTTTCTGCCCTGTGCAGCCCTGCGCCCATCTGTGGAATGAAACTATGTGGAAAAACCGATGATGTGCAACTATGGAGACTGTTCTGGGCCTCCCCACTCTCTCTGTCTCTGTATCTCTCTCTCTCTTTCTCTGTCAAGAACAATAAAAATAAATCTTAAAAAAAAAAAAGACACATGGAATGTAAGAGTCAGCAATGTGAGTACTGCTCAAATTACAGACCCACAAATTCATGAGCTATAAGAAAGTGATTCTTGTTATAAGCCACTGCATTTGAGGGTAGTTTGTCATGTAGTGATAGATACCCAACCTGTGTTCCATTTCTGAGTTAGCTACAGAACTTACTGAGATGCTTTGCATTGTAGATAGATGCTAAGTATTTGATTATTTATTTCAGACAGAATTTATTACGTGTCGACTATGTGCCAACAGCACTTTGCTTATATTATCTCATTCAGTCCTGACAACGTGAGTTACAAAACAGTTCCAATCAATTACCATTGTATCTCAGCAATAAATACATCTTTTGTGCTGTACTCTCTTCTGTGATGCTGGGACTTAGCCATATTCTCAGACTCATTTTCAAGTTAGATGATGGTTAGATTCTGCCAATAGGAGGCACTAGAGATAGACTGCAAGATGGGAGAAGGAAAGGACTCACTTTCTGTTTTGCTATCCCTGTCAGCGTCATTTCAGCAATAGCAGTTGTTTGCAGCCTCAAGTGTTTGACTTTCATTACACTCAAAATCAGCCTCAGTGTACTCTCAGAAGTACTGGAGGGGACAGATATCCCGTCCCTTCTTCTCCACGCTCTGAGCAGCAGCCCTGCGGCCAGCCTCCTCCAAGCTCCTCAGCTCTGTTTTTCAAATCTGCTTCAGGTTACTCAATAACAAAGGAAATGGTGCCTTACAGATAAAGGTGAAATACCTTCTCTCTCCCCAATATGCTCTTCTATTCCCTAGAGAAACTGCTTTCATAAAGTTAGTAGTTATCTTTTGATAGCTACCATTTATTAAAAAAAACAAACCATTTTATCATAAAATGATCTACTTATATATGTTTCCATGAAAAACAGACAGTATAGTATTTTGTGTTTTTAATATACTTAAATAGCTCCCATATCCATAATGTTCCTCAACATCATTTTTATAAGTGTCATTGTTAGTATATACATATCTAAATCATTTCTTTTATCTACATACAGAATTCCATTATATAAATATACCAGTATGTATTCATTCTGTTATTGCTATTATTTAAAGATTTATTTTATCATTTGAGAGAAGGTGAGAGACAGTTGTACATTATTAGTTGTAACGTGGTTTTATTCCCCATAGGTGGATGCAGGGCTACACAGGGTGGGAGCTGAACTTGGGGTCTCCAGCAAGGGAGGTAAGAACTGCATGGGAGGTGAGAACTGCTGCCGCTGAGCCATCGCAATGGTGATCAGTTGTGTTGCAGTTCAGCATGTGGGGTTTGCACAGGCCAAGGCTGGAAAACAAACCCCAACCTCATGATTGCGAGGCAAGCACTCAACTACTGAGCTATCCCAGCATCCATGTTATTGCTATTTTTATGTGGCTTTCATTTTATAAATCCCTATAATATCCTGGTTGAAGAAAAACAATTCATGTGTTTTGGACTACTGTGAATTTTAATTAAAAAATATATTTTGCTTATGTCTTTTTGCTATTCAATCACTTTTTAGCAATGTTAAGAAATTGTCAGGGAAGTTGGGATGGCTCAGTGGGTTAAGCAGCCCCAGGGCCCGAGGATTGAGTGCAGACCCACATGCTGAACTCAGGTGTGCTTCCCATGTGGGAGGCCCCCAGTTCAGTTCTCACTGGGGTGAGCTTCCTGTGTTGGAGGTCTCCAGCTCAGCCCCAGATTGTGGGGGCATGCCTTCCATGTGGGAGGCCCCTGGTCTAGGTTCCTGCCCTGTGTAGCCCCCTGCCCACCTGTGTGGAATGCAACCATGTTAAAAACTGATTAGTAAAACTATGGAGACTGCTCTGAGCCCTCCCCCTTCTCTCTCTCTGTCTGTCTGTCTCTGTCAAGAACAATACAGTAAATCTTTAAAAAAAGAAATGGTCATAGCCAAAAACTTCTAGAATGTTAAATTTTCATTAAAACAGAACCTGTGTCTCCCCAAAGTAGATCCATTTATAAGCAAATATGCCCTGAGATCTTTGTGGCATGTCTAAGCTCACTGGCTCAATTATAGCAAGAAAGGTGTTCACCTAGAATTGAAAACTTTATCCCTGAAACAGACATGATCCAATTGTTGCTCATACTGTTTTTTCTAGGTTTTAATAACTTTATCTACCTTCTAAAAGACACCTATAGAATAAAATCTTACTTCTGTCAATTGTAGAATCTCTTCTGATATCTAATACTGCTTCTCTTTTTAGAGAGACTAATGACAAAATGGTTGTATTTGATTAAAAGCTAACAAAAAGCTTTCAACTTTGATTAATTCCTAGAAATCAGAGGTAGTAAATGAAAAAAAATCAAGTCATAGCAAATATATTTTTGTTCAGATGGCTAATTATCTCAGTTTTCCCAGGGCAACCCTAGTTTTCATGAGCTTAGACTTTATAAGTGTAACAAGAGAAAAATAACCTAAGTTGGGATAAAGGATAAAAATTTTGAATTAGCACAAACTGTTCAGTTCCAGTATGGAAACATGCTGCATGTGTGCCTTCTATTCCCTATGCCATGAAATAGCTACTTAATAGTTGACCATGGCACTATTTCCACAGTGCACAAACAAAGCTTTATAGTTCTTTGGTATAACTAAGTGATCATAACATTAAATATTCAAACCAGGACATTTTGAGAGTGAAAACGAGTACTACTACTACTATTTGTTCCACAAAAATGCAAATGAAACACATCTCAAATAAATGTAGATAGTTTAAAAATATTGAACATACCCCTCTCCATGATCAATTAAGTTTATATTGTGTGTTAATTTAACTCAGTCTTAACATCAGTACCGTGTACTATCAATATAATTTCTTTACCGATGAGAACATTAAAGATTGGAGATGTTAAATAACTTGCCTAAAATCACCCGGCTGGTAAATAGTGAGTATGTGATATAAATTGAATATTTCTCATTTCAGAGCCCATATTTTAATGGCTACATTCTACTGTCACTCAAGATCTGCACCATATCTCAAAACTGGTTAAATTGCTAGTCAGCTACAAGGTGATTTTAGTAATTATACACAGGAATTTCTCAAAAGCTTTTTTCCCCTCCAGTTTAAGTGGTGCCACTCACTGTGCTGCTCAGTAAGGGTCCCTGAAACTTCTTGAGTGGATCAAAAACAATAGCAATGAGTGGAAAGGAGAGGGATGTGTCATCTTTTCCAAAATGACCCTATTTAAAAGTATATATTCATTCATTCATTTACAATCCTCATATATTCATTTACAATCCTCATTATTAATGCATTCCATATTTGCAAATTCACCTATTTGCTAAAATGTACTTGTCATTCTAAAAATCAGTACTTGGGGCACTTCTGTGGACAGAGTCATGAAAAGTTTGCAGCCCAGTACAAATGTTCTGAGCTGAGGTCTAATAACGTGATGCTCCACCTCCTTGTCTGTTCTCATACTATAGTGTAAGCAAGTGTTCTTTTCATGGTTTGTTCAATGTCACATTTTTCACATTTTGTGTTGTTTTTTTTTCTGACTTTGCTATGTAAAATGGCCTCCAAGCATAGTGCTGACAAGTTATCTAATCTTCCTAAGCACAGGAAAGCTGTGACGTGCCTCATGGAGAAAAATACATAAATGAGAAAGCTTCACTCAGGCACAAGTTACAGTGCTATTGGCCATGAGTTCAATATTAATGGATCAACAAAGTATATTACATAAGGCATCTTTAAACAGATACACCCAACTCAAGGTTGTACATTCTCAGTTGATGTAAATGTTGTGACCTGAGACTCTGAGGAACTTAACCCTGTATTTTCCCCTAGGAACGATGGTTTAATATTCACAAATTCCATGTTTATAGTGAGTTTATATAATATAGCTACCATGAATAACAAGGATTGACTGTATTTATCCATTCATTCATTTATCAGTGCTATGAAGGAAGGAAAGCAGTTATTTTTACATGTTTATATTATGTAATGAGGTCACTCATTTTTGATGTTTGACCTCTGGTAGATTTTAAGCCTTACAAGTCCCTCTTCCCCTGTGCCCCACATCAGGCAAGCTGATGAGAAAGCCCAAGTTCGCCTCTTGGGACTAGTGGAAGATTCAAACCAGGTAAACCTCACTGTGCATGGAAATCTCTCAACTGGCCCCATCCCATCACCATAATAAAAACTCAGGCCTATCTCCTTTCTTTGCTCTCTCCACCATTTTGGACGTTGGCCCTGTTCTCCCATCATCCCTCTCAGTGACGTAAGTCATGAACCTTTTTATAACCTCTTGGTAGGCACGTAGTATTATCAATCCTGATACTGGGACCAAATTTTGGGAAGAGGGTCCATCTGCCTCTGCAGGTAACCATATGTATTAATACACATTCAGTTTCTCTTTTTAATGATCTTATGTAATATGTCACTTTATATAGCAGAGTGATCCTAATTTTGAGAGACCAAGTACATAACAGATTTACCTCAGAGAAAGAATCAGAGTGATTTGCAGTAAGGCAAGGTTCTGAGTCAAGATAATACTACGGTAGTTAGCCAGTAGAGGCATAGTTAACCAATCTGATAGCAAGATGCTACCTATATAAAGCATTAAAATGATGGCTTGCATTTTATAATGCTTCAGTCTTTGTTTATTTACTACTCTATATCTTACAGACCCTGATTTCCTTTCCTTCTTTTTCCTGTCATAAAGGTAAGCAGAATTTGTAGCCATTTTACAAGTTCCAAGGAATAACACGAATTTGTCAAAATGGAAACTTGGCAAGTAACCAAAGAGCTTCCCTCAAATCATGAAACATCCAACTCTGCAAGGGTCAGAAACTAAACACTTGATCTAAACACAGGTGAGTCTTTGTGGTGCTCTTCAAGTCACACAATGATCCCTAGCCGTAGGCATGGATTTTACAGGCCTAAAAATACATGCATAAACAAAGCTATCAGACATCCCGAAACACTTTCCACTTTATAGGTCAATCCCTTCGGGCTCTCCAGACCATTAAGCCAAGTCTAATGCTTACAACTCATTCAAGGTTGCAAAACCCACCCTCTGTAAGAACAAAGCAGGTGCCAGAATCCAAACTGTGTATAAATTTCTCAATATCACCCAGATGAATTTATAAACAGTTTCTATTTTCATCAAAAAAGCTGGCATATACTGCTGTTGCTATCAGAGAAGACAATTAAAAGTTTGCTAAATGAGAGAAAAAATACACCTCTCCAGATGCATAATTTAAAATGCTAGAATTAAGAGCATCATTATCCAATTTTTTAGAAAGATTGCTCAAGCTAGATGATATTGCTCACAGAGGTAGCAGGAGGGGCTTCTCTTATCTTCCACAGCATGACTTGCTTCCTGCCTAATAGCATTATATTACTTTGAGCATTTACTTTGCATATATTACTATGCTGCTTTCTGAACCATGATTCAGATGTAAATCAAAAACACTTATACACTAGATTTGAACTTTAGGATTCCTGGTGTGTGTTTCTTCTTTCCCTATCCCTCACATTTGGATGAATAATTTAAAGACATGTTCCTCTGTGGGGGTGCAGACAAATGTAGAGGCTGGTGGTTTTCCTTTAAAGTCACTTTGAATAAGATACTTACAGGTCTGAGATTGGGGGAGAGGTGTGAGATACACAGTTTCAATGCTAGGCATTTGGGTTTTTTTTTTTGTTGTTGTTGTTTGTTTAAGTAATTTTATTTATCCTCACCATAAAAACAAACAACAACAACAAAAAACACCTTGTGCTGTACATAGAGTTGTCTATATTACAATGAAAACGTGGAAAGACTATGTAGCTTATCCAAGGTAAACAAAACAAACCTACTATATAGTGAAACCAGGATGAGAACCTAGTGTCAGGGTATCATAAGGGTCTGTTTTTTTCCCCCTCCTATTAGCTATGTGCAGATTTTAAGGCCTATCCAGTGGTAAAGTTCAATGATAAAAGGATCATGGTCCTTTATGGGTCCTTCATAGAGAGAAGATATCAGTAACTGGGAATAGTCACATCTGGCTTTTAATTAAGCACCAAATAATCATCTATTGCATTTAAACCTTTATGCAATTTTAAAGTCTGTTACAATAGCTAGATTTTCAGTGCTAATGCAAACATGTAACAGATGTCAGGAATGGCACAAGTACTTATTCATGTGATTCATACTATATTCTGTAAGGCAAGTACTTTATTTCTGTAAAAACTATGTTTTATTGAGGTTGATGAGTTTGTCCAACATTATATAACTCGAGTGTCTGACTGACAGGTGTACCATGTTACCACAGAATAGTATCTATCACATGCATCTTGGTTTTGACCTCAAACATTATAAATCACAATATTTCTTTGCTGGCATATAGTCATACCATTCTGTGCAAGAGAGCTTCTTAGCAGACAGCCATCCCCTCACTTCTTCCTGGCTAACAGAATCACATTCAGTTTGGGTATAGCCACAAGTTATGGATCACGCTTGGCCTAAGCTAGTTAAGACAATGGGTTCCTCAATTCTTACACAGCCTTGCTGTCCAAGTAACAGAGTTCACCTGGAGAGGTTTTGAGAAAGCATTTTTTCCCTTGTGTAGGGAACAGAAAACAGCTGATGCCCCCGTTTCCTGCTTAAACATGGATAGGATGATGGGAGATTTGCCACTCATTTTGTGACAGAAAAGCCAGTACCACTACAGAGGAATGAATCAACTTCAGTAACATTTTACCTCTCAACTTTTTATACAAAAAAAAAAAATCCTTATGAATATGCAGTAGTGTTAGGTTTTCTGTTACTGAGAGCTGAAAGCAATTTAAACCAAAAAAACTATCATTCAGAAAAATTTTTCGGGGAAAGCCGGGACGGCTCAGCGGGTTGAGCGCTCGCTTTGAGGCCATGAGGACTGAGGATCGAATCCCGGCTCCGGCCCAGGCAGGACCCACGTGCTGAACTGCGGAGTTCCCACAGTTTGGTTCTCTAGCTGTCTCTGTCTCTGTCTCTCTCTCTATCTGTCAAAAAGTAAAATAGAAATAACTATGCACTGAAGACAAAAAGATAATTTCTCTCTATAAATGTGAAAAGATAAAAAAAAAAAAAAAAAAAGAAAAATTTTTCAACATAATCTTTACTAAATACAGACATACCTCAGAGATATCATAGGTTCTGTTTCAGACTACCACAATAAAGGGAATATCACAATAAAGTAAGTCACATACATTTTTGTCACATGAATTTTTGCATATAAAACTTGTGCTTATACTATGAGATGTAGTTTATTAAATGTGCAATACCTTATGTCTAAAAAATGTACTACCTTAATGTAAAAAATTTTATTGCTGGGATGCCAGGATAGCTCAATAGGTTGAAAGCTTGCCTTGCAAGGTCTGGGGATTGAATCCTGACTTTAGCTAGTGCAAATCCACATGCTAATCTGCTCGCAACTGTTAACCACTGAGATGGCTTGGTGGGGAAGGTTCTTACCTCCCATGTGGGAAGCTCCCGATCCAATTTCCGCCCTGTGTGGCCCCACATCCACCTATGGGGAATGAAACTACGTCACAGCTAATGATGTATGACTGTGGAGACTGTTTTGGGCCTTCCCGCCTCTCTGTCTTTGTCTCTCTTTCTCTCACACTTTCTCTCGAACAGTACAATAAATCTTAAAAAAAACTTTATTGCTAAGAAATGTTAATGCTAAAATGTTAATGCTAATATTTAATATTATTTATTAAAATAATAAAAAGTGTAGGGCTGTCACACAAACATTCAATTTGTAAGTAATGCAATACCTGTGAAGCAGAATAAAGTGATGTGCAATAAAATTAGACATGCATGTATATTAACATCCCATCAGTGTACACTATATAGTCCGTATGTTACTCTAAATGACTCTTTATCAATACTCGAATTTTTTGTATTAACCATATTTATATTTATCATTAAGCTATTATTTCCGTAGCATATCTTCATAGAAGGGATTGGATTTAAGTATAAAGAGTTTCACTTAAATATATGTGGTGTGTGTAATGAGAGATAAGAGAAAAGCAGAAGGGCAGAGAAATCTTATTATGTAGGAAAGACCAAATACTTTAAAATTTGACATTTGAAATATTGAATCAGATCAGATATAGAATTCAAAAGGAGCTATAGAGAACCATCTCCTATTCACAAGTTTTTTAAAAGTTTGGCTTCTTTACCGATAAATGATACTAAGGACAATATGTAGCTCACTGATTGAGTTTCCAATCACATGCACAATGTCTTGCAGGTTCAAAGCCCTCAATAAATGAGAGTTGTTGTTTTCGTTATTGTTATCATCACCTAATATGATAATGGTGCTGAAATGTCAAATTATCTTTGGTAAAGACACTGATGTGAATCACTAAAGTTATTTAGGAGGATAGCTATGTTCTCTAATTTACTTGGTATGAAAGCTATACGGTACCTTTAGAATTAGCAATTAGATGCATTCATTTACTTGGCTGCTTTTTAACTCTTAAAACTATCTTAAATTTAAAACTATGTCTTAACTTTCAACAAAAGAGACAAAAACATCGTGCAGCGTACAGCACTGAGCTAGTTATGTGAATGTTAAGCAACTTTTTTTTTTTTCCCAGTTCTCTCCCCAGAGCTACTGTATTTAAAAGTACATAGCAACATTACTTCTAGAAAGAAATTTCGGTGTGAGTTGACAACTTTCAAAAGAAATTAGGGTCTATAGAAAATATTGTCCTAAACTACTTCTAATTCCATTCTTTATCCTGCTAGGTTAAGGGTTATTCTAACTTTTACAGAGTATGAGAAAATATAGATGGCCTAAGTCTCTTTTAAATTACATTTCTCTGCTCTTAACATAATAGAATAAAATTGATCCTTTCGATGGATAAAACATCCAGTTAGAACTTGATAAAATACATTGAACTATTGAAATAGACTAGGTAAAGTCATTTGATCTTTGCCTCTTTCTATTTTAATTTCTAGAAGTATTTTAAATGCCCTGCCTTCCAAATCAGCTAATTTTGCAACTTCAAAATTTGAATGGGGTAATCTAGAAATAAGTTTATATCTAATTCTGATTAAAAGTTGTCTGCATAATTTATTTTTCTGGGCATTTAGAAATTCAGCTTCAATAACAGATGCTGCCACTAAACTCACTCTGTGTCATGCGGGAACTCACCCACCTTCCTTCTCTTCATTATAATTTTCTCAAAAAAAAAAAAAATATATAAATGTAAAAGGACTGAACTAGAACTCTATAACTTCAGCTTCTTTCAGCTTTAAGACTCTATTTTTTAATAATGCTTATTATGATATAATAATACCAAACATAAGAAGAATTCTTGCTGCATTCCTCAGGTAAAAATAAATTGTCTCATAGAAATAAAAAATCACTAAAGATTATGAACAGACAATTTACAGAAGCAGAAACATGAAAAATACTCAGTCTCATTAGTAATAAAAAAAAAGGAAAGAAAGAAATAATACTAAGGAAGGTTTTTTTTTTTAATTTTATTATTATATTTTGTTGTTAAATTTAATGGGGTGACATTGGTTGGCAACAATTAAGTAGTTTCCAGATGTACAACTCCACATCACATCACCCATGCATCGCATTATGTGCCCAGCTCCCAGAATCAGGTCCCCCTCCACCACCATATATCCAGTGCCCACTCCCACCTCCCCCCACAACTCTCCCTACCCCTTCTCCCCCTTCTCCAGGTAACCACCAAACTATTGAGTCCATAATGCTGGTGCCCTCTCCCACCTCCTCTCCCTCTCTCCCTCCC
>PVKE010021357.1:0-26601 GCA_004027555.1 Craseonycteris thonglongyai | reverse complement strand
GGTGGGAGTGGGCACTAGATATAAGGTGATGGAAGGGGAACTGATACTGAGTGATGGGCACATAATGCGATGCATGAATGATGTGATGTGGACTTGTACATCTGTAAACTGTCTAACTGTTACCAACCAATGTAACCTCATCAAATTTAACAATAAATTAAAAAGAAAAAAAAAATTTGTATTTTCAAAGACTATGTGACAAATAAAGTGTTCAAAATACACAATGTGAGAAAGTTAAATACAAGACTGTTTATTGTATGATCGTAACCAGAGAGAAAGAGATAAAGGAATGAAACAGGGCGTGGAGAGAGAGAAAGAAACTGGAAAGGAAATAAACCAAAATGTTAATAAAAGTGATTACACCTGGACTTCAAGCCTTTGGGTGATTTTTATCTTCTTTATTATTTTTTTCCCAAAGCCATCTGTGATGACTATTTATTACTTCTATAATGAGTAAAAAGGACTGTTTCTAAAAAAAATTTTTGTTTTTTAAATTTTGCATTATAGCACTAAATCAGCTCATTTTAAACACCATCTGGAAAGTTAGGACCTCCTTATGAGTCCCTGTAAGATTCTTTCATGGTTTGGGTGGGCCATGATATGAATCCAAAGGCCCACTACATTCAACAAATATTTGTTGTGTGCCTCCATGCCCTAGACACCAAATTAGGCACTCCAATACTGAGTTAGTCCCTGAAAACCATGTGGAAAACGACATGTTCCTAAATTGCACTGAGCACCTGAAATCATATTTTTCCCTTTGCACATATTCAACTGTTTATTGTTAGTGGGAACTATCAAACCTAGCAAGTAAATGCAAGAAGTGAAGTATAGGTGTTTGTTAGGCAGGACTGCAAATAATGCAATGTGGAACAACACAAGAGTAGGGAATGGCCTGGACTAGGTATTAGAGAGTGGATAATAAATGTTGATTTCCCTATGATCGTTTCATTTTGGAGGGAGAGAGCATTTGCTGCTTTCCTTGGTACAAATTGTATCAGTGTCCTCATTGCATTTTATTAAACCGTATTTCTAGTGCCGAGGATGTGGAAAGATGCACTGGGGCCTGCTGGCCTCCGTGTCCTAATAAACCCAAGCAGCTACTCATTGAGTAAGAAATGATGATTGAGTATTGTGAACAGACACAATCATTACTCTCGTATGAATAGGCAGGAGGAGGGAAATGTGTTTGTCTTGGGTTTGTTAGGAAGGTTTTCATGATCAAACACTGAAAGAGGATTTTCTCTGTTTTCTGCCTGCTGACAATGCATCGCTGATAGTTTTGACTTAATGAGGTTCTTAGATTTAATAAAATAGAAAAAGGCAGTGAGCCATTTCCCAAAATGACTTGAAAGACATATTTGGCAAAAATAATTGTGATTCAAAGATTACTGGGACAAAGAACTCTATCAATTTCTCCCACACCAGACTATGCCCACGTGCTCTGCGTTTCCTGCTGATTTTAGAATTTACCCCTTTTGCTGCTTGGGTGGCGGCAATTCCCCTTAATAGAGCCCATTCTTCATAAATGATGAGATGCTAAGGAATTAATCAAAATTTTCAGTGAGTAAGCAGTAAATGGAGAGTCTGTATAATCCTTAATAACAATACATTACCTTTGTAAAATCTGCTCGAGTTTACATAGTGCTTTCACAGACCATTACCTCATTCAACTCTCATTCTAATCCTGTGAGTTGGGGTCTATGATCCTGACTTTATGGCTGAGAAAACTGAGGCTCAGAATACTTAAGAGAGTTGCCCAAGTTCTCACAGTGAGTACGTGGTAGAATTCAAACCCAGGTCTGCTGCTTGATCCAGCCCACCTGAACGATGACAACAGTTAAAAGAGCAGAAAGGGACATTCAGATCTGAAGTCTGAGGACCTGAGACCCTGCTTCTTGGTAGCCGGTGACATGAGGAACATCCATCGACCTCTGTGAACCCTCGTTATCTCATTTGTAAAATAGACATAATCATGTCACTTATCAATTTACGATTATCCTTCAGCTCCAAAGGTGCTCTTTATTGCCATGTTCTGTGATACTGCAACTTACTGGAAATGAGACCTGCCACTTGGCCATTTTAGGCTCTTTATGCCGATAAGCAGATAAAGATGTTGCTCTACTGGCTAGAATGATGGATCCCAATGATCAAAGGGAACTTGAGTTGCTATTGTTACAATGCAGGCAGGAAACACTCTGAAAACACAGGATTCTCTAGAGTGCCTCTTAGCACTTGTATGCCAATAGTAAAGGTTAATAGAAAACTGTGGAAGCAAACAAACAAAAAAGCAGGATAATTAAGGACTCAGACCCTCAGGGATTGAAGGTTCAGGTCATTTCCTTGGTAAAGAACCTTGTCCATCTGAGGTTCTGCCTGAGGGCAAATATGAAATGGGCTATGGAAAAAAAGAAGTCATAGATGATCAACTGTGGCCTCATTACAGAAACGAGGACTGCAGTAGCTTTGCATATTTTCTCTTGGCTTGTTCTATGCATTCGTTTATTTGTATATGATGAACAGGTTCTCTCTCTTTCCCATTATTACTTTACGTATAAATTGTTGGAGGTTAACATTACAATTTGGTCTTTTGGTAACAGAATATTCCTTGGGACCATGCTAATCTTCAGTTGTTAGCATAGCTGTCAATGGATAGAATGATTGTTGGGACTGTGTCTCCTCATTTGAGGAACAAGAGGAGCACTTCCTCGTTTTCATGCAGGAAAGCTGTCTTGATAGGTGGAACATGGGGGTGTTTTGTTTCTGTAGAGGAGCTCACATGTCTATAAAAGGTGCAATGGAAGGGAAGGAGTCAAAAATAGACTGTTGCAAGTTATCAGTTGATTGCTTTTCGAGTCCTTTGTTGCCTGCTTTGTGATACTGGAGCTGTACCCTATAAACAGGTATTTCTCTTTTGTTGGCTGGCACAGTGTAAAAGTTTGTCAGTAGGGGAAGCTACGATGACTCAGCGGGTTAAGCACTCGCTTTGCAGCCCTGGAGCCCGAGGATCGAATCCCATCCATGACCTAGGCGGACCCATATGCAGAACTGGGGTGTGCCTCCAGTTCAGTTCTTGCCGGAGCCTACGTGGGAGGCTCCCAGCCCAGTTCCTGTCCTGCGCAGCCCCGTGCCCACCAGTGGAGTGAAACTATATAGAAAACAAATGCTGTGAACTATGGAGACTGCTCTGGGCCCTCCCCCTTCTCTCTGTCTCTCTCTGTCAAAAAAATAATAAAAATAAATCTTAAAAAATAAAAACGTTTGTCAGCAGAGACTGCCATGGGGATACCAGAGGAGCATCTCTTTGTGGTTTCAGGAAGAGTCTTCTCTTTTCGCTCCTATGGCATGGCTGTAGATGGCGTGCATAGAAGATACTCAGGGGCACTCATACTCCTATAACGTTTTGCTGGTGCTGTGGTGAGAGGCCCCTGGTTCTTGGCTCACCAGCCTCAGCCCCTCAGTTGGTAACCAGCTCCAGCCTGGGGCAACTCAGCAAAGTTCTCCACCATCTAGTGGGCCCCAAGCATCCATCCCTCCCCCCACCATGAGTTCGAATCCCACCCTACCTCGCAGGTCGTTCTTTTCTTGGGCACTCTCCCTGAGGCTGGGTTTATTCTTCAGAGTCTCTTTTGTCTCTTCCTAGTTACTAATTCTTTATGACCAGTTAATCATTCTTTATGTTACATTTTTCTCTGTTCAAATTTCTGGTGGTATTTCTATCTGCTAATTGGACTCGGATGCGATAATGATGCCGGTTCTGAGTACTTCATGGAGTGATTATGCTGCTCAAATAAGAGACTATACCTGAAAGCACTTTGAAATTTGCAGAGAGTTTGGTAAATTGTTGCATTACTGTCCTGTCAATGAATCATCCTTCTGATACTCATGTTATTTTGGTCCCCTCACATAAAGACTGGGTTTGGCCATAAGATTTACTTTGGCCAATGGGACATCTGCACACATGATACAAACAGAAGCTCTAGTCTTTTCTACTGTATTTTACTGTAGGTTTTCTATGTTTAGAGACACAAATATATACCAGTATGTGACAACTGCATACAGTATTCAGTACAGTAACATGCTGTACATGCTTGTAGGAACAGTAGGCTATACTACAGAGCCTAGGTGTGTAGTAGGCTGTACCATCCAGGTTTGTGTAAGGGCACTGCATTGTTTGCACAGTGAAGAAATCCCCTACCAATGCATTTCTCAGAACACATCCCCATCATTAAGAAATGCATGACAGTACTATCAATAAAACATTAACTTGTGCATTAGTTCATTAAAGCATACATTATTTTGGTCTTCCTTCATTAGGAATTATTTAAATGCCAAGAATATAAATACTCTTAATTTAAGAAAATGGCATATTGGAAGCCTACCAGAGTATCTTGAGTAAAGCCAGAGCAAGCAATGTAGCTAAGTCTCATGAAGAATTATATCAAAGAATTAGAAAGCCATAATATCTCAAGACCTCTTTTCTCTTTCTCCTCCCACAATTATGTTTGTTTGTTTGTTTCCTTTAATATCTGTTTTTCATGGGAAATTAATTTTTCACTCTCATTTCTGTGGGGGAACCCATTCTGTGAGGTTTTATTGGGGCTGCCTGCCACAAGTGTGGACACATTTCCCACACTAGCCAATCAGAGTATGGCATCTCCCTGGCCTCAGTGATTGGATCCAGCTTGGTCATGTGACCCAAGCTGGGTAAATCAGTCCTCTTGATCTTTGTGCCACAGTTATTCTGAGTTCTCCTGCCTCAGGAGGCTCCTAACCTAATTAGAGAAATATGTCTTGGAGCTCTGTGGCCATTATACCTGACACATGGAAGACAGTTTGTTTGAGAGATGAGGAGAAAAAACAGTCTATTACCTGAAACCTGGGGCCTTTTACATATTTGCACCCTGGGCCAGTGCTTTAAGCTTGGAAAACTTTTCAGAGTTTACTTAATTTTGCTCATGTGTGTGAAGATGGTATTGTTTATCTTGGGAGTCAAAATTCCCAAAGGGGAGAGGAATTATGAGGCATGACTTTGGAGGAGTTGATTTTATGTCCTCAAAAAAAATGTAAAAATATTTTCTTAAAGAGATCTTATCCCTTTAAAAGAACTCCAATTTTAAAGTCCCTTTTACATTCCAGTTGTATTAGTTCTCTATGGCTTGAAACAACACAAATGTTTAATGTTAAGGTCTGGAGGTCAGAAGTAACTGATAGATCAGCAGGGCTATATTCCTTGTGGCAGATCTAGGTAATCTTTCTTGCTTTTTCCAGTTACTGAGAGCCATTACATTCCTTGGCTCATGGCCCCCTTCCAAAATGTTATCACTCTAACCTCTGCTTTCATCCTCACATGATTTTTGAGTTCAGTCTTCCTCTTCTAAGGAACTTTGTGATTACATTGGGCCCACCCAGATAATCCAAAATAATCTCAAACTCCATCTCAAATTCCTTAACTTAATCATAACTGCAAAACCCCTTTGTCATATAAATTTTAAATGCATAGATTCCAGGATTAAGATATGGACATCTTTAGGGAGGCTAATAGTTAGCCTACCATTGAACCAGGGTACTCATTCCTTAAAAACAAACAAACAAACAAACAAACAAACAAAAGAAACAAGCAAGCAAACAAAAAACAAACCTGTATTGCCTAAATAATATTGCAATAACCATAATGTAAAATCTGAAGTCAACCACTTAAAGGAAATGTTTGTCTTCTAATCAAAAGAATCTCTAACTCAGATGTTTGTCCTTTTACTTTATCTTGAGTGGGGGAAGGATACTGGGATTTCAACCACATTTGCTTCCTCTGTAAAGCTGATAGTGCTCAAACTTTTCTTAAAATATACCCACTACCCTCTGGACAGTGTGGGAAAATGAAATAAAGACAAAAACAAGAGAAGACAGAAAGATTTGAGAAAGAACTGAGGTGGTCAAAAATTCAGGAGCAGCTAGTAGTATTGCTTCAGAGAGGGAGGGGAAAAAATACCATTCTCATAACATGGAGCCTGAGGGAGAGGAAGCTAGAACCTTTGACTTGGAGGGCGCTGAGGGCCAAGGAAAGCTGCTATCATTTGACCACATTCCGAAACAATACAAAGTAAATGAGTGTTTCTTAGAGTAAATGGCAAGGGGGATTGATTTTTAAATTACCTTTAAATCATAAAATCCCACAATTATGACATCATTTTGCATAGTCATCCGGCAGTATACCAGGAACTTTGTTGGAGAAAACAATCCAGGAAGACATTTAATGAGAAGCAGTAATAAATGTATGTCTCTGTTGTATTGATGCTGTCCACTCCTCTTACTAATTAAGTTTTTATCCAAGGAAAGAATTATTTATGAAAGGTGAGCATTTGAAAAGTCTGCCCTGAAAGTCTAGCAGAAAATAATATTTTATAAGTTTGCTAAAACCATGTATAAAGAGATGCCAAGTTGAGAGTAGACTTCAAGATTTTCTGTAACTTTCATGATTGGAAGTTTTAAAAAATATCAAATCAATTTCTCTAAGCAGATTGTGTTTTTCTCAAAAGGTAGAGGCCTGAATTCAATATACACTTTCCACATTTATGTCAGTGTTCTTTCTTTTCTTAATGGAAACTGAATCACTTCTGGGTGAATTACCTGAAAATCAATTTGCCAAATGCCAGTTTTCAGAAATTCAATTCACTGAATGACAATTTACCAAATGAACAAGTCGCCAAATTTATCAAATTCATTGCTTTATCAAACAAAACAAAACAAAACAAAAACTTGTCTTTCTAAAATTAACTCAACATTATTTCTTACTTTTCAAACATTGCATTAACATTAAATTAAAAAGTATCTCAAACAAATGAGAAGTTTTATACAATCCTGCCATGTATTAAATGCTAATATTTTTATTTCTAACCAGAAAAATTGTATACATAAACTCAGTAGCAGATCGCAGAAAGATTTTTTTCAATGTGAAAAAGAAAAAGTATTCAACTCAGTGGAAAGCATGCCTGGAAGAGGTCTGCTTAATGTACTTTATGATGAATACTGCAAACATGAGTCACCTTAACCATAAACATGAAATTGTAAAGAAAGAACTTTATAAAGGATTAAAAAGATTTAAAAAGCTAAATTAAGAAACGAACGGGGAAATGACAAGAACAATCACATCACATAATACATGTAAGCTGATTATCTGAACATAACAATCACATTGTTACTTGTAAATATAAAGTATCTTAAAAGTGCTAAAATATTATAAAAATGGAAAATTATACATTAAAAATGACATTAAAAAGAGTTAGAAATCAGTACACACATAAAAATTTCTAATTGAAATGTTACGGTGTTGGTTAGTGTGGATTTTTTCTATAGTAAATATATTCGTAGGAAACTAAACCGCTCTATAGTCCAGAGTGGTTAACAGCTAACAATTCCTTAAAATGATGCCATGGAGACAAAACAGAACCAGTCTACCTAAAACTTCACAGGAGTCTTCAAAAGCTGTCAATACCATTGTATCCAATTTGAAATGTTGCAATTATAATTGGTAAAAGCAATTATGTGTTGTTCTAAACATTATACCTGACTTTAAATAACAAGGTGTTGGTCAATGGATCAATTTATTGAACAGATTACCTTTCTGTCAGACCACGCAACTCATATGATTGAAATTCGCCGATGGCTCCTCATTGCCTTAGAAAAATTCAAACTCTTCACCACAGTCTCCAGGTTCATCCACAGTAAAGCTCCCATCTCCTTCTCTACCATCTAACATTCAGTTAGACATGGTGGTTCCTTTCTGTTCTAAAAATTCCACTTCCGCTTTTTCTGGTTTCAAGATCTTTGCTTTTGATGTTTCCTCTGCTTGGATGAATCTTCCTTCATGTCTCAGGAGTGTCTCCTCCTTATCTTCCTGGTTATAGCAAAAACATCATTTCTTCAGGGAAGCCCTCTGATTACCCTATATAAAATTTCCTTCCCCAGTTACCCTCCAATCATTTTATTCATCTCTTCTTTAAAAACCTATCACTATTGGAAAGTACTGAGTTTGTGTCTTTCCTTGGTAATTATTCATCTTAGTCACTAGAATGTAAGCTCTGTGAGAATTGAAGTGATAGTTTAAATCTAGTACTATCTCTTCCTGACACATATACACTGATACCATGTCAATATCTATTGAATAAATCAAAGGATAAATTATCTTTAAAAGAACAGACTTTATAAAAAATCACTTGGCTGAGTCTTTTTAGCAATGTGAAAATAGAGCAAAGAACTTCTTTTTGAATGGAGACATTTGAGACGATATGTTTTCTGCCAGTCATCCTTACCCTATCCAAACAAAGCGAAGGTTCCTTTTCTACTTAAGGAACAACTCCCTCCACACACACACCAGCAATGGAAAAGTACTTGGCTCCAGAATGCATTGACCACAGAGATTTGGAAGGATCTATAACAGGCTGTCTATGAGGAGTCCATGTACGAGAATGACTCATCTTGTAGGCACTGTCATTGAAGACAAACACGTGAGAGTGTAGGTGCATGGAGCCGCAGAAATCAATCAATGGCCTACTTTGGGGATTGATCGCTCCTATGTATCGTATCAATATATTCTTTGGGAGGCTTTGTTTCAAAAAAATGCTTTAAAGACAACAATATTAACCCCTGGAATTGTTTCAGAGGAAGTATCCCGTTATTTTTGCAACCCGAGTGCCTCAGGCAACCTCTCCGACTCTTTTCACTTTCCATTGAACTCTTGTTATTTGAAGAAACCTAATTAGAAGTCGGAAGGAGGTTAAGGCTCCCCCAAAGACAGAATTTCAAACAGGAAATTGAGGAAAGTTTTCTAAGCCTGACAATAGAAAGAGTTTTGTTAGCTATTAAGGTGACCTCAAGTTCACCTTCAAGTAAAATTTTGAGAAAACTGTTATAAGCCTCAATCTATATTTATTCAATGAACTGAAAGAAAAAGGGAAAGAATCTAGACATTGTTTTGCCACTGTTAGGTAAATCAATGAAGAGGCTGCTCTTTTTCCAAGGTGTGTCTGGGCTTAACGATTCTCAAATCCTAAATTTAGAATTAGAAATATATATATATGTATATAATTATTGCAAATCTCACTCAGAAGCACTAGTTTAAAATAAAAGACTCAATGAAAATGCATGTGGAATGCCAACTACAAATTATCATACATATTATCCTCATCTACTCAAATATTTATTTTTTCTGGGGACTATCTGCCCACGGGATTGGTAATGAGATATTGAGCCTTTGGCCATTAATATTCTGTCTCAAATGGAGCCCAGCTTTACAAGGAAAAAAAAGCATCATTGTCATCTTAGTTTTCACTAGCTGCCCTTTCTAAAGAGGCAGAAGGATACTGTCAGAATCGGATCTGGGGGCAAACTGCAGTGGAAGTTGGCTTTCACTTTCATTTGTCTCTCATTGCCTGAGGGGCTCCTGGTCATCTCCCCACATTCCTGAGAGTTTGTAGTGTAGTGTCCCAACAAAGTAGCCCCTTTGCTGGGGCCTCTACCTTCCTTCCATCTGATCCATCAGAATAGGCTCTGTCTGTTCTGTTGAAAGCAAAGAAACGGAAGGAAAACAAAATCTCTTCAGTGTGGCTGTCACTGCTTCCCATAAAACCATGCAAGTGAAGTTGCCTTCTCAGAGGGGAACCCTAAATGAATTCCTAATGGATCAGAGCAGAGCTTAGTAAGTACCTTAGCAGGACCAAATGGCCCCCAAGGCCGTAAGAGTAGATATGCATCAGATTGAAAATATTCATCTGTTCCTGAATAGTTGGTACAGGAAAGGGTTTGGTCAGCCGAGGATATAGAAGTCACTTGTCAGAGACAAGGCTAGCAGGGCCATTTAAGCAATGATGGCAGATGGGGCCCTTCTGGTTACCTGCTTATTGTAGCCCTGGGTGGATGCCACCTCATGTCCAAATTGTAAAACTCCAGCCTCCTGCTTCACACCTCCAGCTTCTTCCATTCTTTTCAAACAAGTGTCTGACAACTTGATTTTCCATGTAGCATGCCTGGGAAATCATTGACACGACTGACACAAACATTCAGTGTGCCTAATGATGGTTTTTCATATTAAAAATTATAAGCAGGTATTGTTTTCCATCTCCCCCAAGGTCAGCGTTCTTGGTGGGGGCGGTGGTTAAAAATGCTCTAGAGGGAAGCCGGGATGGCTCAGTGGGTTAAGCGCTCACTTTGCAGCCCTGGGGACCGAGGATCGAATCCCGGCCCCGCCCCGTGTGGACCCATATGCTGAACTGGGAGCTCCCCCAGTTCGGTTCTCACCAGGGCAAGACCCCGGCCCAGTTCCTGCCCTGTGCAGCCCTGTGCCCACCTGTGGAATGAAACTATGTGGAAAAACCGATGATGTGCAACTATGGAGACTGTTCTGGGCCCTCCCCCTTCTCTCTGTCTCTGTCTCTGTATCTCTCTCTCTCTCTGTCAAAAAAACAACAACAACAATGCTCTGGAATCGCCACTTCTTTGCCTCGTGGGCAGTCTTTTCCTCACTTTCCATGTCTTACCCAGGTCTGTAAATTACAAAAGTACTCCCGCAAGCCAGAAATCTAGGAGTCAGCCTTGATTCTTCCTTTTTTCTTCATATTCTCATCCCACATAACAGAAAGTCCCAGTTTAACCTCCAAATACATTTTCTTTCCTCATCATCTGTTCTTTACTTACGATGTCCATAGCCTCACTTTGCCCATTTTTACTATCATTTGCCTGGACACCACACTGACCTTCTCATTCGTCTCTCCACTTCTACTCTTCCTCCTCTAACCCGTTCTTCACTCAACAGCAGAAGTGATCTTCAGACAAAAATCTGATTACATAACTCTCCTGATTAAAGCCATCCATTTCATGGAGAATAAAACCCCAACATTTTACAATGTCTTACAAAGCAGTTTACTGAGTTCTGCCTCTCCCCTCTCTGTCCCCTGGTTCTAGCTGCACTGTCCTTCCTTTGGATTCTCTGCCTGTAACTCATTCCCACCACAGGGCCCTTGCACAGTTTCTTTAGTGGGAATGTTCTGTCCCCAATAGCATGCCTAGCTACTGCCTATCCTCAACTTCAGATTAAATGACTTAAGAGAGGCCTAGCTTGGTGACCACCATGTCTCTTAATTTTTATCCTAGTACCTCAGTTGTTCCTTCATAGCAGGTGTTATAGTTTACAATTGTTTCTCTCTCTCCTTTGTCTCTCAAACATGTAAACTCCATAAAACTAGAGACCATTATTGTTTTGTCTACCACTGTATCCCCAGCATCTAGCACAAAACTATAGTAGGTACTCAATAAATATTGTTTGAATTAATAACTATTAATATTTAGTGTATCCACAGTCAAACAAGACTGGACATTGAAGGGATGGTTAGAACCATTTGCTGGGAAAAAAATTTTTTTAATTGGCATGTGGTAGTTTATTTTATGTGTCCTCTTGCCTGGATCAGGAGGTGCCCACGTATCTGGTAAACATTATTCCTAGGTCTGTCTGTGAGGGTGTCTTCCGATAAGATTAGCATGTAATCAGTGGATTGAGTAAAATAGATGGCACTCCTAGTGTGGCTGGGCACTGTCCAATCTGTTGATGACCCGATAGAACGAAAGTCAGAGGAAAGAGGAATGTGTTTCTATTCCCTGCGTCATTGCTTGAGCTGGGATCGCTCATTCATCTTCTCCTGCCCTTAAACTGAGTTACGTCATCAGCTTCCCTGGTTCTTGAGCCTCCGGGCTTTGACTGAATTACACCATTGCCTTTCCTGGGTTTTCATCTTGCAGATGGCACTTCTCAGCCTCCATAATTGCATGAGCCATTTCCCCATAATCCATCACCTTTTATGTCCTATCGGTTCTGTTTTTTTCTGGAGAAGCTAGGCTAATACAGCACATGAAGAATAATCTCACTCAGTATAGCTGTATTTGCCATCCAAAATGCTGAAAGAAATACTACACTTAATTATGCTTATTGAGGCCTTATTTATAATAGCAAGAAAGTTAAATAGTCTCTTGACATGTAGAGAAAAGGGCATACATGCTAATAAACACCATTTGGAACTTTTAAAACTATCAAAGAAGACATATAAAGCAAATCTCGATGTGATCTTTGTTTGTGATATTCTTCTGTCAAATAAAAGGTCAACTTTTGTAGGATTTGTTTTCTCTTTTGTAGTTGTAGCTTTATAGAATCACCAATTTATCTTTGGTTAACAACAGCCTGAAGGAATCTAAAGAGTAAACAGATCTTTCATAAAAAATACAAATGGATTCAGAAGTTTCCAGAAGGGTATTAGTGATCTAACGGCACTGCTACTGCCTTATAAGAAGGTGAGCTTAGTGACTCGTCTCAAGATGGCCTAAAGCGGGGTTCTCAAAGTATGTGCCCAGACCAGCAGAAATAGCAAATTCTCAGCCCCCATCTCACACCTCCTAAGTCAGAAACTCTGAGGGGTGGAGGCCTGCAAGCTGGGCTTTAACACTCTCATTAAGTCACACTTTGAGAACCACTGGTCAAGCAGCTGTATCTTTACCGAGATTTGTCAAAGGAATGAAGTTCTGTTCCCATTCTTCTTGAGCAAAGAAGACCATTTCCCTATGGGTCCTGAAAAAGTAGAACAGTCCCGCCACACCCTTTCCACCTGGAGCATGCCCAAACCTGCCAGGAATGGGCAGATTCTGCACACCTTAAACCCTCTCTTTGGTCAGGGGTCCTCTTCTTTCTTCCTCATTGGGTTGTCTGCATAAAAGGCACTTATTTTGGGGGGAAAGTTGCTGTTAGCCCCTCCACTGGGACTAGAAAACTAGTTCTTAACCTAATATACTCCCCCACTTCAGTATTTGGGTTAGATTGAACAAAGTCAGCTCTAGAGTTCCCCAGAGCTGGAACAGAGAGCCAGAGAGCAGAGTCTCTGAGTAGTCTATACCTTTTAAGGTATAGACTGTCCCCCAAAGTTAGCCACTTCTATCTAATTCAGCACATCCGTGGCTCTACTCAATTCAGTTTCCCTTATATTTTCAGACTTAATATCTCAGGGCTGTACTTGCCACATCTATGGAGTAGGGCCTCAGGAACAGGGCTGCTTTGAACAGGTGTGCAGTTTCTATAGCTGAGCACAGCCCCTGGCTGGGTGCTGCTCATGGGAACTGCTATTCATATACCGTAGCTTTTAAAGCTCCTCAGGTGATTCTAATGTGCAGCCAGAGCTGAGAACCGCTGTTCAGAAATGGTTTCCCAGCTTCCTTTACCACACTAGTATTTAAGTGTCTAGTTTTAGCCTTGCCATTAAAGGTGAGAGACTCTGGAGATTTACTCAATAATTCAGATTAATACAATCGGGTCATCTCCACTTGAATATTTTATCCAATATTGTCTGAGCCATCAATTCAATAGTGAATTTCACATGATTTAAAAGTAAAGTCTGTTTTCAGGATAAAGACTGTTTCTATTATTACACCTAAAAACTAACTACTGAAAACTGAAACATGGCATCCCTTGTTTTGCAAAGCAGTGAGATTTTTGGATGGGTGGGGATCATTTTCTCCATCTCCTGGATTTCCAGCCTTGACTCTTAAAATAGAAACTTCCAGGTTCCCCGAAATCTTAGATGGAAGCCCTTGCCTTCCTTATGCTGGCTTGTTCCCGGGGTGGGGTTTTCTAGAAGAGTGTCGAGCGATTGGCATCCCTCTTCTCTCCACTAGCCTGTCCACAGGACACACACATTCTGTACTACTGGTGACTAGCACAAGGGCAAGCCCTGTCCTGGGGAGGCCCCACCTCAGTGTGCACCTCAGGGAGAACATCTGACTCTGTCATAGGTTCAAGCAGCTTATGCTAAACCAGCTTTGCTAGCAATAAATTTCATATTTTGATCTCCATTTGACTTCTGGGTCTATTTCTCAACTGATTCAGCAAAGGAGTATGGCTATTGAGCCCCTTGAAGCCCCAGAGATTTGATTGACATAACCCAAATGACCAACTTGATTGCCTTATTTGTTGCATTTACACTAAAGCATGCTGCAAAGTGGTACTGCAACGTGCTCACCGAAACTGTTACTCCAGCTTTCAGTCAGAACTATGTGGTTGGGCTGAGAGAAATGATGGCTGGAGGAGCCGAGGCTGGGATGCGTACTGTTCACCCTCCTTGTACTCCTCTGCTGCTGATCTGAGGCTGGTTCATTCAGTAGAATGCTTCTTTTGTAATGTTTTGTAATGATTCTAGGCGAAACACATGAACACAGCCTGAAATGATGTATATGGCTCCCATAAACTGACAGAAATTAGTTTGTTGTTGTTTTCTTTTTGGGCATTGGGTAGTGAGAACTGGTAGAGTCAGAATTGTATAGGACTCTTCATAGACTTTATGGCCTGAATTTCATTATTATTATTATCACTCTATTGGAAAGAAGTCATTGCCACTGCTCTTAGAAAAGGGCTGGGATGCAGAAATTCTAGATTTATTGACTAGAACAACTAATTTAATCTTTATCGTACTGAGATGTTTCCAGTTGTAAAATAAACTTTTACTGGCTGAGTAATCTTATAATCATTGCTACCCTGGGGCTTAGATTATTCAATAGCTACAAAACTAGTAGAATATTAATGAAATTTTATGCCCCAAATTCATAAGATGTGAATTTTAAAACAATGTATAATAAACTTAGATGATCTAGGTACAGAAATAGATCGGATTAAAGGTGTTTTCTAGATGGATTCTAGAAGCTACAAATTGATATTTAAGATGATTCATTTTTTTCCTTAAGGAACTGATGTGATTATAATGCTTCTTAATGGTAGGCTCAAGTTTGAATCTTTTTTTTTTTTTAAGATTTATTTTTATTGTTTTCGACAGAGAGAGAGAGAGAGAGACAGACAGACAGAGACAGAGACAGAGACAGAGACAGAAGGGGGAGGGCCCAGAGTAGTCTCCATAGTTGCACATCATTGGTTTTTCCACATAGTTTTCTTCCACAGGTGGACTTGGGGCTGCGCAGGGCAGAAACTGGGCCAGGGTCTCACCCCGGTGAGAACCGAACTGGGGGCACCCCCCAGTGGATCTGCACGGGCTGGGGCCGGGATTCGATCCTCGGTACCCAAGGCTGCAAAGTGAGTGCTTAACCCACTGAGCCATCTCAGTTTCCCCTCAAATTTGAATCTTATGATGAAGCTCAGTTTTTCAGATTGTGAATTCTGAAGACTTCACTCTGAAGAAAATTGAATGTTTTCAGCCACAATAATTGATTTAAAGAAATTTCTGGGAAGACAATATGTTGATGAAATTATGTAGTCAAAGATTTAGGTAAATTTATAGGCAAAAGACTCTTTAATGTCCTCAGCCTACAAGATTAATAATTCAGAGCGAAATTTAGGAGCACTCCACCCAGAAAGAATTACATTATCCAATTTCTGTTCTGTTATCCTGAAGTGTAAGCAGCAAACTCATTTAAAATTAATAAGGTAATCAGACAAATTCTATGACTATGCGTGAGCATCTCATTAATGTTTCACTAGACAGCATTAAGGAAGACTAAATAGATTGCACTAGATTTAGAAGTACTAATAAATGGACTTCAAAGGCTAAGCAACTTAACGACCTTCCAGTAAACACAAAGACTCGAAACAGAAAAGATGAGGGGTTTCACGAACCTATCAGCTATCTTTTTGGTGCATTTACAATGGAAAAAGTAAAATAAATTATGATCAATTACCTGCTTAATTTGATGAATCAAGAGGCCTCGTTTAAATATTATTTTTGGAGCTTAAAATGTGATTGGACTGTTATTAGCACTTTAAAGCGCCTAACTCTCCTTTCACTAAGTGCTGTCTGACTAGAGCATTTGACATTTTGGCCTGAGTAAATTCTTTGTTGTGGGTGCTATTAGGCACTTTGCAGGATATTTAGCAGCATCTCAGGCCTCTCCCAGATAAATGTTGGTAACATCGCCCGGTTATGACAACCAAAAATGCCTCCAGACCAGGGGTGTCCAAACTTTTGGCTTCCCTGGGCCACATTGAAAGAATTGTCTTGGGCCTCACATGAAATACACTAACACTAATGATAGCTGAAGAGCCAAAAAAAAAAAAAGGAAAAGAAAACCTCACAAAAAAGTCTCCTTTTAGTGTTTTAAGAAGTTTATGAATTTGTGTTGGGCTGCATTCAAAGCCGTCCTGGGCCACATATGGCTGGTGGGCCACAGGTTGGACAAGATGCTCTCGATATTGCCAAATGTCCCCTGACATTTGTACTCCACACTAGTGACAGGAGGCATACCTATTACATAGAGATGAAGAATCTGAGGATACAAATAGCACATTTCCAATCAGGGTGGGAGGATGCACACAGCATTAAATGAAAGGATTAACTTGCAATTATTTGGTCAATTTGGATTTCTCAGACAATTAAACTAGTTAATTCAGATCAAAATTTCTTCTTTGGGATTTGACTTCTCAGGATTGGCATCTACATTATTAACTCAATTAGGCGACTAACGAGGAGGCATATTTCTAATTTTGGCTTCAGGTTTCCAGCTCCAAAATACCACAAGTGCAATGATCAGGGCTGAAAAGCAGATGGAGCAGCACTAGGTACTGTGATTGCATTTCTTGGACCTCGTTATTGCGCGTGTGCATGTACACACACACACACACACACACACACACCCCTCCAAGGGTTCTTCCCACTGGTTTCTGGTTACCTGGTTCTTGCTTTGGTCTCTGCACTGACCTTTTGCCACCCCTACCCTTTGTCTGTCCCAGCTTGATTTACAGAAAGCGTGATAATTAAAAGCATGTGCTCCAGAGCTAAACAAAACTGTGTGTGTTTGTGATTTATCAGTCCCTCATCGTGTAAAAAAAAGGGGTGGGGGGATTAGTCACAATACTTCCAAGGTTGCTGTGACAATTATATGGGTAGGAGGTTAATGCTTCTGCCAATGAGATCCAATTAGGGTGCTAAAACAGACAAGGATTAATTTCTCACATAGAATTCTGATGGAGGCAGCCCTGAACTGGTATGGATGCCCTGAAGTCACCAGAAATCAAGGCACTTCCTATGTTTCTGCTCTGCAATCTTTAATGAGTAAATCCATCCTCCAGGTTAAAATGGCTATTGAATCTCCAGGCAAGAATTCTCCATTCCCAGCAAGAAGAAGGGAAAGTTTAAAGAGCAAAGGAACTTTTCCAGAAGTGCTTCTTTGACTTTTTAAAATTCTCATTGGTCACACATGTGAGAAAGCCTGTGAAATGAGGAGTTTTGGGATAGGTACAATGGCATCTCCTAGCATTTATTGTTAGTAAGAAAGAATTAATGCTGGGTAAACATCACCTGTGTTTGTCACTTAGTGACCCTCTCTGTCTCCATCGGATCGTAAGAACTCAAGAACTTACTTGATTCTAGGAAAATAAGGAAGGCCCTAATTCCCTGGTAATTGCTAGATTTCCTTACGCTTCTTCAACTGCATGCTCTGTGTCAGGCACCCTTGTTTGGAGGTCGGAGTCTTACACAATTATCCTAAAAATAAAATATTTTGAAGCTGATTTAAAAAGCAAGGAAGATAAATCATTATAATACTTGTTACTGTGTTTCTGTGAATACCCACAAAGGAGTCTAATACCAAGTCACCAAATTCACTCAATCTGAACATGTTTGGTGAACAACATAAAACATTAGAGGCTGTGTGTGTGTGTATGAGAGAGAGAGAAAGAGAGAGAGAGAGAACCAAAAATAGACCATACAAAGAACAAAAATGAATGTTTACTGGCAGAAAAGAATATAAAGAAGATGAAGCCAATTTCATAAAAGAATAAAAATAAAAATAATTGTCTAAAGAATGGAAGGAAATAAGCCAAAATGTTAACAGTTCTATGTTTTATTAACATAGTTTTAATTTTCTCCTTTATATTTTTTCATGTTTTCTGTAAAGAACATGCAGATTTTAGTCCAAAAAAAACTTTATAAAAAATTGTTTTTATTGTTAAAAAAATGTAGTTGTTATACACATGGAATTTGGAGCTAAAGTCCTCCACCCACTGTGTCCTGGGAATTCTTGGCTTTCTGAAGTTCTCTTGCATAGCTGCTTAAAATTCTTCAGTGGATCAGAGTGGCTTTAGTTGCAGATTTTGAACCTATTAAAATGCAGAACCATGGAATATCAGTAATTTTTAATCAGGAGTGCTTATAAGCTTTTTAAAAAAAGGATAAAAGTTCCTGGTTCCTATTCCTAGTGATTCTGATTCACTAAGCTTAAAACAGAACTAAACCATGGGAATCTTCACTTCCCATGTGAGTCTAGTATTCACCCTGGGTTGAGAACCATTGCTTTAGGTTGTTAGTAGTTATGTGAACCTTAGTATAAATGAAGAGCCAAAGAAAAGTTTGATAGTGAATGAGGGGACATAAAATAACAGTAGCACCGATACCTGAAGGGGTGTGGTCAGTAAGCATTGGACAGAGAGAGGCACAAAGGCCTGCAATGTCACCGTTCTCCCAGGTCCACACATGCTGAGATTATAAAGGAACAGAAGTATGAAAATATTAATATACCCTTTATGGTATTTCAGCTAATTAGGACAATGAAACACCTAAGGCTATGTCTCAGAGAGAGAGAATGCAATGAAGAGAGAGAAATAGTTTGGATCTTTTGATGAACAATGTAAAATCCTCTTGAGTGTGTCTCATTTTTAAAGGCTTAAATCGGGACACTGGAGACATATCTAGAGGGTATGATGTGGGTGTCTTCAGATACCATTAAAATATTGGGAGATGGTGATAAACACAGGACACTATTTTCCTAGGCGATTTAAGGGGCTCAGCTGGGACTCATCATAGTTTCAATATAGAGCCAAATTCTGCTCCAAGGTTTTCATAAATGACTCACTATGAATGGTGTGTATACATGCCAGGATAGGTCCTATTCTTCATCTTTGTTTGTCACCGACAAAGGAAGATAACTATAGGAGTGATTTTTCTCTTATATTTTGCCAGAACAGAACATGATTCATCATCAGCTCTGAATAACCAACTTTTTATATTGGTAATTTTTTGAAAGCTTTGAAAGCTCTACATTCCACTGTGTTATTGTCATTTCTTCCTCAGTTCCTACTTAGAGTATCACTACTTGGAAAATGAACATATTTTTACTACAAGTAGAGTGATGGTAACTCTCATAAGTTTAAATAAGGGATCAAAGCCCCACTGAGCTTAGGAGAAAATCAAAGGACTATAAAATGTACTTGGTTCATTTTCACCTAGGTGATGTGACTCCCAATGTCAGACCCTGCCTGCTATCTTGTGATAATGGGCTAAAATATGCAGATATTCAAGATGAGATATTATATTATACATTAGTAATTATACGCACAGAATTCTGATGCTTACAAGTGTTTAATGAATTAGAGGAAAAAAAGCCTTTATTAACTACCTTTTCATTTATCAACTTCTAGGATTTACCTACTTGAATTTATCCTAGAAAGATTTATCTAATTGAAGAATGAATTTTTCAAAAATCAAAGTTAAAGGAAACTAAAGAACTTTCTAAACTCAATACGGTGAAAGTGAGAATTTCTTGTAGGAATGGAGATTGATTCCTTAGTGCCCTGGTAAGGCTATATATTTTTTCTTCCTCATCCTTAAAAATAAAAGAGAATTAATTCAGAGAAAATCAGCCATTATCAATTCTATTCAGAGAAGTAATTACCATACTAAGTATTCTCACAGGATATAGCATCGTAGTATAGGTGAATTGCAGATAGGTGAATTATTTTACGTTAGCCTCAGTAAAAACTAGTCATTCTCTTACTGGAATTACCAAGTTAAGTACTTTAAACAATCATAGAAAAGCTTTCTTTTGGAAGTATAAGAAAAATAATGTTGTATTATATACTTCTAAGGAATTCTGAAAGTGGTGATTCTTTCTTTGGAAGAACAAAATGTACCGTAGTTCTTTCAGTGGCAATTCTTTCCTACAAAAGTAAAAGAAAAAGCTGTATGTAGTCTTAGAATGAATCATTGAACATGAATACCCAGTTACAGATTTTATTACTGTAATTGCAGAAGGCCAAAGACCAATATCATGTCCTATCACAACTGTGGCCACTTAACAACCTTTTAGAAGAGACCACGTTCCAAGAACAGACACCAAAATAATTGACGTCATCTGCAAAACGAAAAAACACTCTGCTGTCTCCATCAGCGATCCTGAACAGTGGCAGGTTATAAATAATCTCCCTCAGCCTACACTGCCTCTTCCATCTGCAAAGCAAGCTTGGCTGCTTAGACCAACCTTTTGAATAATGATACCCAACGTCAGTTATTACACATTAGAACCCTCTGACATGCTTTTAAAAAATGTGTACATAAAAGACAGTTAAGTATGTCTCTTTTCAACGCTATGGATCATGTCTAGTCTTCAATACGATGTCAAATTATGTAATCGTTTTCCCTCAATTAAATAGGTTTGTCCCTAAGTCATGCTGCCTTCCGCTCTGCATGCCTAGCATAATGCTGGGTACATTGCTCAGTAAGGACCACTGACTAATAGATTGTTCAAGGACTGCAGTGTAGATTAGCCAGAATAGGCATCCATTGCCAAATAAAAGATAGTGACCCTTCTTTGAACCCTTATTTGCAGCTAACCAAAGAATTTATGTCTCATCCATGCCAATTTTTTCCAGGTTATAATGAAGCAGTTTCTGAAACTCATTAAAGGCAGAAAAACCGTGATTTAACCCTACTGGCATTGCCTTTCTCCTTTGCTTTCTTTTTCTTTCTCTTTCTTTCTTGTTTTGTACTCACCTCCTTTTTCTTTTCCTTTCTATTTATTTCCATAAGCATTTTTTTTCCAGTATTAAGCTAGGAGCTGGGGCATATACAAAGGAAGAGATGTGTTTTTCTCAAACTGCCTTAAAGGAGCTCCCAGTGCAGTGAACTACCGTTTATAATAATGAGAGCTCCGTTTATTGCACATTTACTTCATTCCAGATGCATTTTATACATTGTTGCACTTAATCTTCATAGCAAACTTGAATGGAAGCCATTTAACCATTCCATTTTACAGATAGGAAAAAGGCTCAGAGCGGTTAATTCACTTGACAAAGATCACACAGCTAGTAAAATGACAGATCTGGGATTCAAACCCAGGTTTGTTTGGATCCAAAGCCAATATTTATTCCACAATAATATTCTACTCCTGGAAAGGAAAACAGATGAGCTCTAGGGTGGGGAATATTTACCACTGCACCTGTTCTGAGGGAAACTTTCTCTGAAAATGTGCATCTCAGTATAACAGCAATTCATGAAGGCAGCCCTTAATGCACATAAGGATATATAAAGCTACAGTTCAAGTGAGTGCTACTTCAAACTTAATCTACAGACCCGTGCTAGAAGGCCAACTATGTATTCTCTAAGACTGTGACTGAGATAAATACAGAAATTGAGAGCAAGCATTTAGAAATTTTTATAGCAATTTGACAGAGTAATAATAGGTACATATTAATAGTGACATACAACACACTAATATATAATAATAATAATGTGGCATTATATTTTGGGATTTTTTTTAATTTAATTTTTCTAGTAGTTCATTTTTATTCTATTTTACAGAAGTATCAGTTCACATGGACTAGGCATTTTAAAAAACGGGTCCCTCCCAACACATAGTTTGAGAAGCACTGGTTTAGGTTACTGTGACTATAAAAATGTAAAATCTAAGTCATATTAGCAAGACATCAAGATGATTTTTCCAGGCACACCACTAGAATTCCCAAAGTAGATATTTTCTCTCTCCTGCCCTGATAAACTGCTCCCTCATGACTGCCTGTCCCTGTCCCTGTGGGATTGGGGGGCACCCACTACTAGAGGGAGCACCTCTTCCCCTGAGCACCTCCAATCCTCCGCCTGGAGTGAACGAAGTGTCCAGGAGGTGTTTTAGGAGCGTGGACTGGAACGACGAGTGGCCAGTGGTGGCCCACGAGGCAAAAGCCTGAGCTGAGTATTTATTCATACCTCTTGGTGGAAAAAAATAATAATAGTAAGTGCGGATGCATCCGTACACCTCCCAGTAATTTTGATCACAGGGCTTAGTGACAGACGTTGAAGAGACTGGCCAGGGCTGCCATTTGCACAGTATGTAGACTGAGAGTTGTGTTCTGTCCCCTGCCTTGGTGAGTATTTCAGGGAATAACACAAGGCTATCAGCGATCTTGGGCTCTTCTGTGGGCAGAATGTAGGCACATCATTTGGTACTTGGCGGAGACCTGGACAATTTTTGGACCCAGAAATCAGCATCGCTTATTCATGACTTCTAAGAGAAGCCATACATTTAAGGGGCTGGTTATTGCCACTGGTGATAAAACGCCACTGCTGGCAGAAAGTGTTATTTTATGAAAGCTTTTAGAAGAAATTGTTCTCCGCACCCTGAATGATGATATACTTAAGATTTCAATTGCATGTGTCATTTCCTTATTTTCAGACCGGCATTCTGGCCAGGAAAACAGCCTCTGCTTATAGTGACACCTTAACTGAAGTTGATAGGGTTTTCTTCTGGGTGGTGACAAGCCTAACTCCTCCATGGAAAAATCTGAGGAATCATGTTATGTGGCTGGCCCTGCCCCCCTCTCCCCCCCCAACCCCCCCACCCCCACCAGCTGTGAGAGCCTAAGACTGCTCTTTTATCTGTGACAAAAAAAGAAGAAGCTAACAGAATGACTCAGAGGCCAGGGGGTAAAACGTACTCTGGGGATTGCTTCTTTCAGTCCTCCCAAATGGGAGGAAGATTAATGGCTGGCAAAGTCGCCCTGCAGATGATAATTCTCTTCAGGCAGGTTACAAAGGTGCACTGACAAACACAGTGAGGTGGGGAGATGAGGAAAAGGCAAAGCCGTATAACTCCTTTACAAGCCACTTATCAGAAAAGAAAACGTCTCTCGATAAAATGACACCATGTCTCAAAATTCTTGCCTGGCATCTCTATCTGTTACATGCTGGAGGGTGAACTAAATGCACCTTCACATTCATCAGAGAATAGAATTATGCACATGACCTATGTAAATATGACATGCCTTTATTTAATAGAACAAACGGGCTTGTTTTAATTTCTGAAATAAATCAAGGTGACAATTTCATATATGGGTGTGCTTGTCTATTTGATGAATAACGCATACTGGCAGCTGTATGAATACTGTAAGTACCTCCAGCTTTCTGGTAAAATATAGAATATTTATTTTGTAATATAGACAGCAGGATTTCAATATTCTAAAAATCTATATGTAGTAGAGAAAGATAGAGAGATGGGGAGTTGTTCCCCCTGGAATAGTTACTTATTACCAAAAATAAATTTTGGGGCTGTGATGGGGTTCAGTACATGCTACCCCAAAATATGGCCCGTTGGCTTATTGAATATCTTAAGCTGAGGGTATCTGAGAGAATGGGGAAAGCAGGAAAGTCACTCAGATCCACCCCCCACCAATCCTTCTCCCTGAAAGGGGGAGATAAATCGCTCCTGTGAAAAGAACCCTCCATGTCCTGGAGGGAGAAAGACATTCTTATCACCAGAGATGGGAACCTGGGACTGAAAAACATATACAAACCTTATTAAACTGACCTTTCTCGTCTTAGGTACTTCTTTACCTTTTACTACCTCTAGCCAATCGTCTTGTCAATGCTCACAAATGTATTGTTTCTTTACCTAAAAGGTCTAAAAGCTCCCAGTTCTGGCCACTTTTCTGGGTGTTCATGCTTTTGCAAAGGAGCCCATGTACATGTAAAAATTTCGTTTAACACTTGTATGTTTTTCTTCTGTTAATTGGTCTTTGTCAGTTTAATTTTCAGACCCAGCCAAGGATCCAAAGAGGATCAAGAAATTTTTTTCTTGCTCTCCTACTTGTAGGATATAACCTTTAGCAGGGTAGGCTCAATCAGTTCAGCCACTGACTGAGTCCTCATGGTCAGCTCACAAACCAGATGCGAACTTTAAGATCCCTTCTTACAGTTTAAGAATCAGATCAAGGCCCAGCAACATTGAGTTTGAATATAATCTTAACAGAGAAAAAAAATTTTTTTTTTTTCAGAAACCCTGTGACGTAGAAGTAAATTTTATTTCTGGGGACAATGACCAAGGCATTCATGGTTAATGAGTGCTTGTTCAAAGTAGTAAAGTTGAATAGGAATAAGAAAAGGAAAAAGAATATTGTTGTTGCAAGATGTGGGTACAGGTCTGAACTGTGCTTGAGATTCCTATTATAAAGTGTACAGAGCAATAAATGTATAATACTTGTATGTTATCCAATGTTAGGTAGTAAAAAGTAATTTTAGGATTTCATGCTCACGCTCTGCTGTTTCTGAACTGTTTTTGCATACTTAAGGCTAATCCCAACTATCAAAAAATTTTAGAGGCAAAGCATATCTGCATAATCAAGAGATTTATGCAGGTATGACTTGGCTCTAAAATTGAGAACATATTTTTATTCTCTAAGTTGGCCAAAACATTCAGATGTTTTTTTTTAAGTTGTGGAATAGATACCAAATTATAGATTAGGAGGAACGTATCCAAATCTCCAGGCTGAAAAAAAAAAAAAGAAAAAAGAAAAAAATATCAATCTTACATTCAAAAAACTGTAAAATATTTAAAAGGAAGATCATGATTTTCCAAATTCCATTAAGTAGTAATAGGAAAGGTTGAAGCTTTCAGGACTTTGGAGATAACAGATGACAGAGGAGAGAAACCTTCTTCCTCTGCTAGCCTTTGGGCATGGTCCACACTCAAAAAGAGGCTTTTCATTCAACCTGGTAATGGGAACCATCCATCACCTCTGTCTCTGAGTCCAGCCTGAAGCCCTTCCTCAAGTGGAGAACATTATTAAATGTTAAAAAGAAAACTGAAGTCACAGAATGACATTTCCCCAGCTTATGATACCACAGATTAATCAATGAAAACAATTTACGTTATCTTTGGAATGTGAATATAGAATGGTGTTAAATATTTCAAATCCTCAGAGTCTACTTAAAAACTGATATTGATAACACTTTCTCAAGCTGTTTATAAATGACCTTATTTGCAGTAGTGGTCAATAGGAAGGTTAGTTCATGTACCTGTCCCACAGCAAGTGCATAACAAACGTTTATTATACCAATAAATGAACAAATGAATATTAACATAAAAACAATGAGATCTACTGCATTACCTTGGCAGCATTAAAGACAACATTTGACCAATCCCAGAGGACTCTGTTCTATTATATTTGTAATTTACCTAATATATATGATCACATATATTAAGTTTACATTCAACTATAGATATTTACATGGTTAATGACACAATAAAAATTCAATATTTATAATTGCATATGCTGGTTTAACTTGAGAATTTATTAAACGTTCTTAATATGCCTTGATTACATTGTGTACATTGTAGAGAATCAATATGCCCTTTGAATAAATGTTATGAGAACTTAGGAGTACTTACAGGACTCTCTAATGGATCCAAAAAGTAAAATATGTCAGGTACTCATTTTATACATTGTGAAATAGCTCTTTATCATGTCATATAATTTTCTGTATCCTGTCTCCTCTTTTCCACTTCTTTACCCTTTAAAATGTTCATATTTGTTTAACCTGAACACCTACTTTGGGGGAGAGAGGGTATACTATTTCTTTTTGTTTATTAACATGAGATTATGCTTTTTTGATAGAAAGGTCATGAGAACCATCTAATGCATTGGCAGGTGAACAAGCTTTTATTGCCAATGAGTCAGCTGAGAGGGGGACATTAACTTATTTGAATGGATATAAGTTGATAATGCCATAAGAAGGTACTGGCATAGCTTAATGGGACAAATGTCAAGGAAGTGTAGGTTGGGTATGGTATGGTTTGGCAAACTTCAGGATGTCCACATTTACATGGGTCCCCTTTGCTAATCTGGACTGCTGTCCCTTTGAGTCTTCTGCTAAAATGCAAGTACCCCTAGAGAAATGATGCTTTATTTAGACTACTACCAGGTGTTAATATTAGATTAAAATTGCTGATACTCAAATGCTTTGACCTATACAAGAGGTAGTTTTATTTGATTCACTGTCGTATCTTCTTTTGGATTGTTCATCAGATTGCCTTGTTATTGAACTGAGCAGTGAACCAGAAGTCTTGGAAACAGGGAAAGATCTGGAGTATGAAGTGTTGCCTAGAGTCAGCCATGTTGTCAGGACCTGGTAACACCTCCCTCATTCTAGACATAATAATTCTGTTATTGCTTCCAAAGTTACCTTAGCTGTTCTGGTGGCGATTTCATATTGCACGCATAGAAGGCTCAATGAAAACTAAAATTCCCCAAAATGTTTTCATTTGGGTTGATTTTTCTTTTCTTTTATTTCTTTTTAAAGATTTATTTTATTGATTTTTGACAGAGAGAAACAGAGACAGAGAGACAGAGAGAAGGGGGAGGGCCCAGAGCAGTCTCCATAGTTGACATTAGCCTTCCATATAGTTTCACTCCACAGGCGGGCACAGGGCTGCACAGGGCAGGAACTGGGCCGGGAGCCTCCCACATAGGCCCCGGCAAGAACTGAACTGGGGGCACACCCCAGTTCAGCATGTGGGTCCTCAGGGGCC
>PVKE010021356.1:0-26615 GCA_004027555.1 Craseonycteris thonglongyai | reverse complement strand
AGAGTTAAAACCATTAGGGATAAGAAGAAAAGAAAATACCCTAGGTTCACATCTCTCAAGCGTTTAAAAGAAAGAGATGGGGAAGCCGGGGTGGCTCAGTGGGTTAAGCGCTAACTTTGCAGCGCTGGGGACCAGGGATTGAATCCCGGCCCCGGCCCGTGCAGAACCATATGCTGAACTGGGAGCTCCCCCAGTTCAGCTCTCTGTCTCTGTATCTCTCTGTATCTCTCGGTATCTCTCTCTCTCTCTCAAAAATAAATAAATAAATAAAAATATATTTAAAAGAAAGAGATGGAGAGAAGGCACCCTCACAAAAAGTATGATTCCTCCATGCCAAAATTTAACAGAGCTCTCTTAAACTTTATCATCTGTTATTGCAAAATACCACAAAATTTCCACTATCTTCCCTATTATAATCCCACTTTGAAATGCATGCATTGTTTAATGATTTGTGTAGAAAATAAGGGATTGCCTCTATAGCTCTCAGATGTCTTTACACATGAAACCTGGAGAATACAGTTAACTCTCAGCAAACTGGAGAAAAAGGAACCACCCTAAATTTGGTTCTTTGTGGTTTAATAGGTTTAATGGAAAAAATAAGCATTCAGAAATATTAAGAAGACTTTATAATGATTCTTGATTAATTTAACAGAATTTTCATACACGTAATTTTTCCATTGTAATCTCTCAAATGATTTCTTGGGACCCTTACTGAATTACTGTGGTCAGTCTTCTAATGGTCAAGTTAAACTGTGGCTACTATTTCAGAATACAGCAAAAATAATGTTAATTATTTTCACCTTCTGTGAACTCTTATAGTACTTTATTGTCTTATCAGGTATTATTGGCATTTTAATGCTATCACTGGTGCTTCCCACTTATATCAATAATATTATTCAAAGAATATCAAGATCTATGGATTCTGGACTAAATACAATCCAATAAGAAGCAGATACAGATAAATATGATTAGCTGTACACTGAATACACTGTAATAGTTCCCTATAGTAGTAAGTCTCTAGTGTTGTCAAAACACAGAGAATATGAGAAATCTAAAATGGGAATTACCATCACAGATGAACTGCTGTACTGGCTCACAAAGCTAACTGTTTTACATGGGCAGGTCCTGACTCACTCAGCAGATCAGGAGACTGAGTCCCTGAGGCTGTATGCAAAATGCTGTGTGTTTGGTGTTATGTGCATGGGTATTCTTTTAAGGTGGGGCTTTCCAATTATAATCAGGTTTTCAAAGGGGTCCATGATCAAAAACAAAATTCCTTCTGGAAGGCAAATCATCTACTAACACTCAAACTATAGGTGTGCCATTGTCCTTGGAAGGAAGAAGCAATGAGCATGCAGATGTGCCAGAACTATAACCTGATAGATTTCTTTTTAAAGCCTTTATATTCAAAGTAATAACGGTAAAACAAACTTGATTTGAATTTAGGGAACTTAATTCTAATTTGTTATCTAGTTTGATATAATTAGACTTTTACCACTGCCAAGAAAATCAACCATGAGGAAATGGCAAAGGAAGTCCTTAATATACGATGGCCTAGGTCGGATCTCCTGCATTTAAGCCAAAGGACAGAGTTGTCAATTACTCATTGACAGGTTACAATCTACTGAGCAAGGCCATACAACACTATCAGATATCCTAGAAACCATCAGAATTCATTCTGAGATTTAGCTAATTTATATAAGTGCCATATTAATCAAAAAGGCAAAGTATTTTTTTTAATTGCCCCAAATAAATTACTGAAATTATATATTTCACATAAGCCATTTTGTTTATATCAATAAGATAATAAATGTTCTGATTTATACAAATTTAAAAATTAACAGTTCCTCATTCATTTCATTTAACTCAACAAACACCAAATCTCTAATTCACTATGTGCCACACACTAAAGTAGCAATAAAACTACAATACAAATATTATTACAATCAACTCAAATTCAGGGGGAGAGAAAGATAATCAAACAAGTTAACACAATGACAATATACACTCATTCATACCAAATCAAAATACCTATCCCACCGCCTTTTACTCATTATCATCTCCCATTCTAACAATCAGACAGACCATCAATAATTCCTTTCCTATTCTACCGAAAAATGCCACCAGTATATTACTCAAAAATTATGTACTTCATATAATTTGTTCAGGCTAACACAATCAAACTCTTTTAATTTTGCCACAAAACTCAACACTCTTACAGGTATCAGTTCAAAAAATTTCTATTTCTTAATATGTAGCACTTAAAAAACTTATTTTACTACTATAGTCATATATGTTCATATGCCTATGGATCGAAGTTTTAAGAATTTACACTGACTTCTCTGCTATTTTCATTAATAAAGCTAACATTTATTAAGTGCCTACCATGTGGCAGAAACAGTGATAAGCTCTCACTATACATCATCTTGTTTAATCCCCAAAGAACCCTGAATTACATACAAATATAAGTAACAAGTGGTGGATCCCTGAACTAAAATGTGTCCTTAAAGGCCGTGCTTTTAATCAACATATATTCTGCATCATGCAACTGATGATTTTCAGCTCTTGTCACTCTTACTACAATGTTTCAATTATAGGAGGGCTCTTAACAAGAGGTACTGAAAACAAATAAAATATATATATATCAAAATCAAATATTATGTTTATGTTTTCTTACAAATTTAATCTTCTGATTTGTGACACAAATAAAATGCCTAAAATTGACTTTTGTTAACTCAAAGACTATAAAAAATTTTTGATTATATTGTACAAAATATATATCCAAAGACTTTTCTTAAAGTTTCTCAAAACAAAAGGTATACTATCTCAACTATGCCTAAGTATAAAGCATCACATTATTAAATGAGTCAGAAATGAAAGGTAGCTTCACTTTTATGTTTAATCATTGCCATAACATAAATTTATAATTAAAATAGGAAATCTAGGCTATGACTTGTTACAGATTAAAAAACAAAAGGTGGTTTTAAAAATGGATCTAGTTTGACAAGTATGCTTAATTTTCAGTCATTAAGTCACAATTCATTTGCTCTATCCCACCCCACGCCCCACCCCCCCGCCCCGTGGTAACCAGATTTCATGATATCTTCAAAACTTTTGGGTACATTCTTTACCAAACCACCAAAATTCAATAAACTTTGCTGGGCACCTTTTCTGAGTAAAATAAGGTAGTCCTTGTACACATATCATTTCATGTAAGTAGCTTTTATTCAATATCTTACCTAACTATAATGTACTACAAATATTCATTTTTAATTGAAGAGGGTTGTTTTTTTGGCAATTAAAAAGGACTTTGGCAGGGGAGGCAAGATAGTACATAAAAAAAGACTTTTATTGGGGTGCCAGGATAGCTCAACAGGTTGATATCTCACCTTCCACCATGAGGTCCAGAGATCGAATCCCAGCACCAGCCAGTGCAAACCCATATGCTGAACTGTGATGCAACTGGTAACTGCTGAGACCTGAGGTAAAGATTCTCGCCTCCCATGAGGAAGGCCCCCAGTTCGGTTCCCACCCCACACAGCCCCATATCCACCTGTGTGGAATGAAACTATGTCACAACAAATGGTGTACAACTAAAGAAACTGCTCTGGGCCCTCCCTCTTCTATCTGTCTCTGTCTGTCTCTCTCTCATACCTTCTCTCAAACAATAAAATTATTTAAAAAACAATCTTTTAAGACACAATGAATATTAAATATCCACATCCTTTCTTACTGCACCAATCCTCTCAAAGTAAATTGTAACTACTGAAATAATGTAATATCTGTATAACAATTTCTAATTTAATAAAAACAATTTATGTGTTGACTAATGATCTGTGGGCAGTGGTAGCAGGGATAGTTCTTCAAAATATGAGGTTAAATAAAACTACTAGAAAACTGGGAATCTCATGAAGAATAGCTAAACTAAGCTGCCTTTTCAATAGGATGGTAATTTCTTTAAAAAGTTATACTACTCACATAAAAACCTCAAACTAGTATTTTCTCCCTTAAAAATAATCTTTTAGGGGATGTTGGGATGGCTCAGTGGGTTAAACATTCACCTTGCAGCCCTGGGGTCTGAGGATTGAATCTTGGCCCAGCCCATGTGGACCCATATGCTGAACTGGGGTGTGCCCCAGTTTGGTTTACCCTAGGGTGAACTCCATGCAGGAGGCCCCCAGCCTGGTTTCTGCCCTGTGCAACCCTGCACCCACCTGTAGAATGAAACTATGTAGAAAACCAATGACGGGCAACTATGGAGACTGCTCTGGGCCCTCCCCCTTCTCTCTGCCTCACTCTGTCAAAAACAAAAAAAAAATAAATATTTTTTTAAAAATCATCTTTTAAAAACATTTAAAACACTTCAGCATCTACAGACAACAGTTCTGGCTACTCAGCAAAACTAGAACTGCAAAGCATTCCTTTTAGTAGAGTTACCATGACAAATTACTAGTATTTCCTCCCTGTTGGCTTTAATCAACTCCCCAACAAAAAATATATCATTATTGAATGCAGTGGTATCCAATCCTTTGGCCACATTGGAAGAACTGTTTTGGACCACACATAAAATACACTAACAATAACAATAGCTGTAAAAAAGAATCGTAAAAAAAATCTCATGTTTTACAAAAGTTTATTTAGTTGTGTTGGGCAGCATTCAAAGCCATCCTGGAGGTCATCTAATAAGTCATTTTAAGGACATTAAACCAGAATAGGAACACTGAATTCACACAGTTCATGGCAGAACACCACTTAGAACCCAAACCTTCTTACTTCCAGTTAAATTAACTTTTATGTCTAATCTTGCTTTCAACATTTTTGTAGAGAGAGAGGGAGAACTTTCTTTTTTTAATTTATGGGACTTTCTTTTGTGAAAATATTTAAAAATTAAAGAACACTTGTGCAATGGTACAGACCTACATGATGATTATTAAGCTGAGAGCTCTCAGATATAGAGTCAATATTTGTGACTTTCTCAATGGAAAGCATCTCAGAATTAAAAAAATTAATATCTTATGCATTTCAATTTGATATTCTCTGCAGGAAGGGCCCTAAATCTGGAATCCATAAGTTTTCTATGACCACCCACAATATACAATTCAATTATTTTGAAGTATGTGATTGTACATTTTTCTAAGTTTATAGCTGAAATTAGGTTTTCAAAGGTAGTTAGTGACTCAGAATAAGAATCAATACTTTTCAAGTATATACAGATTTAGGAAAACCAACATACAAAAAAAATTTTACTCATAGTAGCAAAAGAATCTCTATTTTCAAAGTACTCTCCCCTAAGTTTTCTATATATTTCCAAATTCACCTAATATAATCTAAATATGACTTCAGTTTTTAACTTTGACCTTTCAGGAGCATTCTTTTGCAAATACAGATCACACAACTTATCTCTATTTTCCTTTGAATAGCTAAATCCAATTAGAAGAAAGCTACCCTTTTTATTCAGAAAATATGTACTTTTATTTAAATTAGAAGGTATTTGTACTTGCTACAATCAAAATTTCCTCAATTTTCCCACTCTATTAAAATTCAGTTCATGAACATTTAAAAAAACTCACATTTGCAAATGTTCCATACAGTTCAAAAAAACTCCAAATGTGTAGAAACAGCATTTGCCAATTCAAATTTATACTGTTCTATCAAACTCTGATACTTGGAGACATCTCCACATATTTTTTATCTTTCATTTTTCATTCCTTTAGATCTAAAAGAGAATTAAATAGAAATATTCCCAAAAACATCAGAAGAGCATAACTCATCTGAATGTCTTAAATTAACTCTATCTCATATTTCTTTTGAGTAACACTTCTGTGAGTATGCATATTACTTAAATTGTTTTCATAATTAAATCACTACAGAGTAACTTTTAATTTCAATTAAAGACACAAGTTAAATCAATAGTCAAAACCAGTTTGATTTCATCACTTTTCTTACTAAACAATAATATTAAATACTTTAATATTTGCAAGGGTGCTTTGTGAACTATTAATATAAAACTCTGTGGAAACAAAGATTGTATTACCACCTCAAAAATATGATTTATATCATGGACATAGTCAATAGTTTAGTGGTTTCCTGAGGGTAAAGGGGAGGGGGGTTAGGAAATTAGGGGGTGGTAGGGGAGTAGGGAGGGGGCATCAAATACATGGTGATGGAAAGAGAGCTGACTCTGGGTGGTGAGCACATAATGCAATGCATAAACAATGTAGTAGAGTTGTACAACTGGAATCTATGTAATTGTTACCAACCAATGTCACCCCAATAAATTTAACCAAAAAAAGAAAGTTGTTTTAAATAAAAAGTTTTACCAAATTAAAAAATGTATACATTAAAAAATAAATAAATTATATATATATATATATATATATATATATATATATATATATATATATATATATATATATATATATTTGGTTTATAGCTTGTTGCAATGACATAACTTTCCTTTTACATTCCAGGCCTTTCTTATGTCAACATGAAAGCTACATTTAAAAACATAAACACTTATGTCTTCCCCAAAGAATCATTTTTCAATGCTTTTTTGTCCCTTGCATTTACTTTAGTTCTTTTATAATTATGCATTAGTTTGTAGAATTTGAAGCAATTTTACATATATTCTTTTATTTGACCCTTAAAAGAATCCTTTAAGTAAATGCCAGTAACACCTTTTCCATTTTAAGCTTTGAGCAGTGGCAGTATCGTAGTCAATGAGGTTCACTCGAGGCAGGATTATTGCTAACTGAAAACTATTTCCATTTTACTGATAAGCCAACAAAGTTCAAGGATTTACCCACATTTACAGGACCAGAAAGTGACACTCTAATTTTGAACTCACATTGTATATCTTCAGAATCCACTCACTGTGTCTCCAACATAACTTTAACTCTGAACTTTCTCTTTCCCTAAATATATTTGTGTTTCAACAACCTGTATCCATTTTCAGCCTTGTGGTGGTACTATATTCAAGAGATTACAAAATTGATATGTTAAGGTTTGGATATAAGAGGTTTGGTAGAAAATATGATGGAGATAAGGCAAAAAATAGCTGACTGTGTTAGCTGTGAACAAACATTAGCATATTAAAATTCTTTTAAGAGACTTTTACATTAAAATACTATTGAGGAAGAAATTTACTGTTCTGAGTAAAAATACAAAATTTTTAAAAACTAAAGCAACCGACACTATTCAGTAGGAATTGGGTTTAGTGAGTGTGTAAGAAATCAAAAACCATGTGTTGGAACTGAAGATGACTGGCCTCTCACAATGGATGCCCAGGACATGCATTCATCAGTATCAGCAAATAATCAAACCATCAATGAGTTTTCTGGTGTAGCTATCAGGTTACTTTGAAAACAAAAAGTAATAAATCACCACTTAAAATACTGAGTGTACTTTCAAGGCTGCAATATCTTTATAAACTTTGAAGAAAATGGGATATGGTTTGTTCAGGCAGTAATAATGTACTTTTCCTTTTGAGTCTTCCTATTAAATCAAATCTCCCCCAAACCTAAAAGTGGGAGCTTAACTTCAGATTCTATCTGTCCACCAAATTTAGAGTTTATCCTTTTATTTGTAGGACACTAAAATAAAATACTAAAAATTACTTTCCTTTTTGATATAGGAAAAACCTTTTACACATAGGACATATTGGCATTTGGATGCTCCATCCAACTTTCCCTTTGCATCTGCCTTTAAAAGGTAATGTATCAACATGTGATGAGCTGATTCCTTAATAATAGCTATAATACTTATCATAAATGTCTTAAACGCAGACAGCAATATTTGCATTCCTGTTCATCCATCCCTGTTCAATGTCTATAATAATTCAAAAGACATTTGTGTCAAATAGAGACTGAATATCTTTCCAACAGAATGAATAAATGTGGAAGACTAAGCATTGAGTATGGATGCAACAGAAGAGAACATGAAAATAGGAAGAGAGGACGGAAGGGGGAGGAAATTATTTCAGTATATTTTCAGGGATTATTTTGCTCTCATAAGAATATCAAAGTTACTCAACATACAAATAACCCTTCTATACTTTTACCGGCCACTAAAGCAAAAATCTGTGTAAGTTATATGAAATACAGAATGGCCCTTAAGAAATGTAATGCTGGGTGAGCCGGGATGGCTCAGTGGGTTGAGCGCTCACTTTGCAGCGCCGGGGACCGAGGATCGAGTCCCGGCCCCGGCCCGTGTGGAACCATATGCTGAACTGGGAGCTCCCCCAGTTCAGTTCTCTCTCTGTCTCTGTATCTCTCTCTCTCTCTCTCTCTCTCTCTCTATCAAAAAACAATAAAAATAAATAAATATTTTAAAAAAAAAAAGAAATGTAATGCTACAAATAGTTTATTTCATTTAGAAACAAAATCTGTTAAGATTATGTCTCATAGAAACTCCTTTGTGCTCCATATAAAATTCTTAGCAATTTAGTTGTCCTGCAGTAAAGCACTTTAATACTATACTATAGGGTCGCCCAAGCCTAACTAGTTTTTGAGAGTACTGACATTAATAGTCACAATTAGAAAGATTATTTATTTCAATTACCTAGGCTATGTATAGCCAATATTTTTAATTCTTTTATTTTTTAATTAAATGTACTGAGGTGACATTGGTTAGTAAAATTACATAGGTTCCAGGTATACAATTCCGTAATACTGCCTTTAATTCTTTTTTAATTAAGGTGCCAACCATAGCAGAATGCTAAGATCTTCATATAAATAGAAAGTTTCAGTAATTATCATATGTAATTATTTTGGCTGGTTAGTTACTTTAAAAAGACTATTCTTGCTGGGGTCATTAAAATTAGATCTAGGGGAAGCTGGGATGACTCAGCGGGTTGAGCACTCACTTTGCAGCCCTAGAGCCCGAGGATCGAATCCCGGGCCTGGCCCAGGCAGACCCATATGCTGAACTGGGGTGTGCCCCTAGTTCAGTTCTTGCCAGGGCCTATGCGGGAGGCTCCCAGCCCAGTCCCTGCCCTGCGCAGCCCCACGCCCACCTGTGGAGTGAAACTATGGAAAACTAACGCTGTCAACTATGGAGACTGCTCTAGGCCCTCCCCCTTCTCTCTGTCTCTCTGTCAAAAAACAATACAAATAAATCTTTAAAATTAGATCTAAACTTCAGCAATAAAAATTTCTTGGTGAGAAGCATAAGACAAATGAAAAATTTAAGATACAACTTTTATTTACTCTCTTCAATTCCAAATACTCTAAAGTACACTCAAGCCTGATTTCAAAAGTTCTTTTTTATAATATTTTTAACTACTGCAAGCTTGTCCAACCCATGGCCCGTGGGTCACATGCAGTCCAGGGCAGCAATGAATGCAGAAAACATCATGAGATTTTTTTGCGATATTTTTCATCAGCTATCATTAGTGTTAGTGTATTTTATGTGTGAACTATGACAATTCTTCTTCCAATGTGGCTCAGAGAAATCAAAAGATTGGACACCCTCAAATACTGCATCATCGACTTAACAGTTGTTGAGAATTAGAAAACATTTTGCTATTAAAAGTGAATTTCTTACTGATACCCCAATTAATTATGTTAATATCCCTGAAAGCCACTGAGAGAACTAGTAAACTGTGCTTCTCCCAAACTGGAAGCTAATTCAGTTGCAAGTTTGCCAGTTTGGAAGCCAAAGAAAATATATTAATATGAATTGACTAGTACACAAAAAACCAGTAACTTAAAAAGATAATTAAGATTAACATCAAAGAAGTAAGAAGTATCATTTTTCATACTCTTGTATCAGAGATTCAATAATGTGCCTGTAAAAAGCTTGTTTTGGTCAAATCAGAACCAACGATAGCCAATTACGGACTAAACTGGCAACACTTCTTGTGTGGCCTAATGCAGTGGTTCTCAATCTGGAGTATGTTTGCTTCCCTAGTGAACATTTGGCAATGTCTGGAGACAATTTTTATCATCCTGAGGAGGAGGGATGCTCCTACCTGGTTCCCAAATTCTTCCCAGGCCCTTCCTGAAAACGACTGTGTACTCTCCACCTTATGAGAGTAATAATTAAGTCCCCTACAAAGAAGTACCCACTGACATGCAGCTCAGAGGCAATAACTGTGCCTTCCCACCTGACACTGTAGTTTTAAAATGTCTCAAAACAGAGCCTAGAACAGAGCTCATTAAGCTGACAGTCAAGGATGCATGGAAAGTTCTAACACTGGATGCTGAGAGACAAAACTTGAAGATGGGCTAAAGTCAAAGATCAGAACTAAACAAGGTTTCTCTGCCTGCCATTGCCAACCCAGTAAGCTGTCTTAATACAGATCAATGAAAGGCAAATCTACAAAATGCCCTCTATGTTTTGAAGGGAGCTGTTATAAAAGAAAATATCAGAAAGTCTAGTAGACAAAGTCCTGGGGTGGTAAACCACTAGAACCCTCATCAGAATCAATGGGCTTCAAGAGGAGCTGAGGCAGCACCACTCCTAAGACAGGAACCTCTGATGCCCATCTCAGGGCAGGGGGCTGAGAATGGCAGCAAGTGACATCGTCCCAGAAAGCAGACCTCAATGAGGCCAGCTAACTGGAATGAGGAAGGCATTCCTTGGCAGAGAGAAGAGGCCCTCAGTATTCCTACTGTGTTCCGGTGATCCTTGCGTGTCATCCCCTTCTCTGCTTTCCAGGTGGTGGCTTTACTCAGGTAGCCAGTTATCCCGACACCACTGTATAAAGGGTACGTCAGGGTGAATGAACTCACATTTATCACAGATGGCCAGAATCGAAAAAAGAAGAGAAGGTCTGAAAGGACGCTCATTGAGCGCAGGAGACAGTAACAACGGCCTTTAGGTCACTGCCCACTAGGGAAGGAGGAGGTAGGTGGTTTGCGGTTTTAGGTGGGCTAGTGAATAGTAACTACACCAACCAACATATTCTGCAGCTTGAGACCACCTCTGACACACGCGCCAAGAAAATAGATTAGTATCAAGTTTTATCCAAACCTGGCAAGCGGGTTATTGGATTAACCTCCTCCCTCCCCCCACCAATACAGCTCGTGTTAAGTACACAAGGGTACTGATGCTCTCTTTACATCTCATATTCTAGGTAGCTGTTTGCAGTTCCCAAACACCTAAACTGTTTTAGATGATTCTGACTGGAAATAGTGTTTAAATGATGAACCTGCAAAGTCTATTGAAGAGTCAGAAAACGAAAAAATAATGTATTTACGTTCATCTTTCTGCCACTGTCAGAAGAGCAATGAACCAACACATGTAAGACTGCAGATACTGGGCTTCAGGTCAAGAGCTGCATAAGGTCCATACCATTTTTGTAAGTAGTCCAGTGCCTCCAAACGAGCACCAATCTCAAAAGTGATTCCAGGACGATTTGGGGGCTTTTTACTCATCTTGAGATCCTATTCTTCAGTATTCTTTCACTACCTCAAGAGGAAAAAACAAAGTTAGATTCTGATGCATAAAATGCATAAGGAATTCAACAGAATTTTTAAAACATTACAAGAGAAGTCAAAATAACTGCCACACTTTGAAGAAACCTGAATGATAATCATCAGTATCTCCAGGTAAAGTACTATGCAATTTGCGGGAAATCTTGATAATGAATTAAGAAAAAGGATATTAAAAAGATAACTACCGAAAAAGAAGGACTACAATGCTTTAAGTTTTAACTTGGAAAATACCCAAGAAAATTCCCCACAATAATGACTAAAATGTTTTTCTGTCTTTGAAAAATCAACATAGCCGAGTGTTCTGCAATATGACTAATGAATTCTTAAGAGAACAAATTAACCAAATTTTTCAACAAATGTTTATTGAGTGCCTTGTATTACAAAATCCTTGATAAGACATTGGAGAGCACACAGGATGGAAGAATCAAACACACTCCTCTGCCAGTGAAGATTTTAATAATTCCTCTTGTGATTAGGATTTTTCATTACCTATGATCTCCCACCTTGGTAGCAAATGATTCAATAATTTTAATTTAACATATAAAATTCCAAAGAAAATTTCTGTCTTATACTTCACATTCAACAAGCAACAACAGTATGGACTTTTTAACTTGGAGAATTTATTTCTACAATATTTCCATATAGATACATGGTTGTAGTGTTCAAACAAACTAAAAAGGAGGATCTATTCTGCTCTGGATCATTGACATGTAGTCTCTTTATTATCCTTCTGGACATGGTGGCCACCCAGCACACTTGAGGCAGACTCTTTTTCACTAACTACCCTAGTTCTTGAAGAATACGAATGCATTTTGAGATGGCCTAATCAAAATATAACAGGTAATCAGGAATGCATTACATGTATTGTATTAGAGGCAAAGAGAGATCCCTAAAAGCTTTCTGGTATTTCTAAGGAATAATATGACAACACTCCCTCCCAAATTTAAAAAGGAAAACACACAAATGTGTAAATTTTTTAATGGTTCAGTCACAATTCAAAGGGACAAAATCTAATAGCAAACATAAAACCCAACTGTCCTTGTCTCTTTGAAAAAAATCTGATAGGTCAAGGGGGAAAAAAATAACACCAATATTTGCCATGAAAATATGTAAACTCAACCTTAAATACTCATGGTTGAGGAGGAGCTATCCTCCTGTCACGAAAACGGCAACGATTCGCGCATTAATTACAGTTACCAGGAAGCTCAGCCAGAGGGTTATTTGGTGTAAAAGGCACAAAAACGGTACATTTAATAGAGGTCTGGTCAGTGTGCAACATACATGGCAGTTACTTAGACGTCTGTGTAAAAACCTAATCAACCTTCTGTGCTGTTCCGCACAGGAACGTGGTAAGGGGTATAGCTCACTAACAATTTCTAGGCTCAAACTTAAAACCATAACTAGTGATCAAGTTAACACGTACGATTAACTCCCCAGTGACACTTCGGTTTGCATAACCAGAGAAGGCTTGATTTCCTTTTTCTTGGATGGAGAGGGGACAATGGGGAGGGATTTGATTTAAGGGGGGGAAAAAAAAAAAAGTAAAAGTCTATTGTGGGTGTGTGGGGGGGAGGGATTTGGAGCAAAAAGAAAGGGAGACAGAACGGAGAGGAGTTAAAACGAGGTGGTGGGGGGCGGGGGAAGGAGGCAGAGAAGAAAGATAAAAGAGAATAAGGACAGTTTAAGAGTTGTGAGAGCTGATCACTGGATGGGGGGGAAAGGACACTCGCAAGAAGGTGGAACACTAGCGGGGCCCCAAAGCGGCGCCCCAAAGCGGGGCTGAGTGATGTGGGGCGGGAAGAGGATGGCAGGGGACAGGCAGGAAAGGCTCAGACAGGGCAGGCGGGGAGCGGGAGACGCCTCCCGGTTTGACAGTCGTCCGGCCCTCTGCAGGGGGGGGAGGGAGGGAGCGGGAGAGGGAGCGGCGGCGCCCAGACAATAGGGGCGGCGAGTTAACGGGGCAGAGACGCGGGACGGGAGCGGCCCGGAGAGAGACACCAGAGCGGGGGCGTCCCGGGCGGCCAGGCGACCTCCGAGCCCCGCCGCCAACGCCGCCGCCGCCGTCTCTTACCGACGCGGCCTCCTCTCCGCACAGCAGTCGGGCCGTCCGGGAGCCGAGCCGGGGGCACGATCGGGGCGGCCAGCCCGGGCCTCCGCCACCGCCTCCAACTCCGCCCAGGCAGCGCCGGGTCGGGAGCCGGAGCGGAGCGAGCTGGGGCCGCAGCGCCGGGTCGGGCCCGAGGACGCGCGGGGAGAAGCAGGTGCGAGCCCTCAAGCCCGATCGGTGTCCGAAGCCATCCCGGCCGATGCCACCACCGGCCAGCCCTGACGCGACGCCGGTCCCCCGACGACGTCAGCCGGCAGCGACGCGCCGGAAACGGGACTGGGCGCGTCACGTGACTCCGGAGGGTTGGGTCCAGGCCGCGCAGCTGATTGGAGGGCCGTCCTGGGGGCGGGGCTTCGCGGCAGCTGGCTGGCGGCTGGCGGGACCCGCAGAGTTTAGCAGAGGCACGCGAGCCCGGGTCGCCCTTTGCCAGTTGCCAAGTGTTCTGACCTTTGACGAAGCCCGTCGAATATAATTATTGTTGATTTTTTGGCAACCAGGTTTCTACAACTATTCAGCATCTTTGGCAAGCTTTTGTAAATGCACTGCACACTTGCTTAGATATCCACTGCACTCCACCTTAAAAATAGTGCAGGGGAAGCCGGGGTGGCTCAGTGGGTTGAGCGCTCACTTTGCAGCCCTGGGGACCAGGGATCGAATCCCGGTCCCGGCCCGTGCGGACCCATGTGCTGAACTGGGAGCTCCCCTAGTTCAGTTCTCTCTCTGTCTCTGTATCTCTCTCTCTGTCAAAAATAAAAAAATAAATAAAAATATTTTTTAAAAATAGGGCAAATGGTTACTTATAGTCCATAAACCTCTTGAATGGATAGTTTGTGGCAGGCACTGCGCTGTGTGAGTACTCTGCATGACACCCACAATCACACAATCGTATTGCCATAGTCTAGGAGAGCTTTACAATACAAAAGGCAGATATTCGTAAGGCTTTGTGCGTGTGACTTCCCCCCAAGACTATGCAGCTAATGATAGCGGAACTTTTATTAAATCCTACCATGTCCCAAACTATGCATTAGGTACAGGAGAAAGTGTCCCCAAGGTAGAGGAAACCAACAAGTGAACACATTCAAAGCAATACTGAAATGAAGCATCTTTTTTTTCTCTCCAATGTACCGCTCTGTCTCTCAAGCTCTCTAAATGCAACATTGCATACAAAAATATAACACTTATATTTATCAGGCTTTACAGTGTGAAGTTAAAATAGCAAAGTATCTCTCTTTAAGCTGCAATTATAGAAAGACTTAGAAATTTAACCAACCACAGTCAGATACTTTTATTCAACAGACATTCATTCATCACTGTGTTACTAACAGTTACAGAGCTAGACTAAGCATGGAGACATATATATATATATATATATATATATATATATATATATATATATATATGTAATATATACTGTATATATAAATAAAACGGTCTCTAGTGGACCTTTGTCCTTCTGTATTTTGGTTTCCCAGCATCTGAACTCCCTTTCCATGTTTGAGAAATCTCCCATTCATGGATGTCATTAGTGTAGTACACCATGTTTTTCCAGAATTTTCTGGACACATGACAAGATTTTACTCTCCACCCTCCTTAGAATTACTTGTGGCCATTTGATTTTCTGTGGCTAATAAAATGAAATTAGATGTGAACTTTGTCATGGCCAGCCAGTAATTTAAAAAGCCAGTTCGTCAAATTTTCTGCCTTCACCACAGCACAAAACAATTTTTGAGATGGTGAATGCTCTAGCAACCTAAGATCTAGATGGATTATTATGAACCCAAAACCAACAGCTAGCTCCAATTGATATATATTATAAGAAAAAAAAATATTTGTTATCTCAAGGTATTGAGATTTGGGGACTTGTTTGTTATACAACCTAACCTAACCCAACTGACAGATGCACCCACCTTACGCATCTTGGAGGAAGAGACAACCTTGCATTAAATAAGATGAAAATGTCAGAAGCTCAAGTTCCCAGTGTCTTTCGCAGCTAAAGTGCTGTTTTTAGTGATGCTAATTAGATTCTCACTAAGGACTGGTTATCAGAAGCTGCTAGAGATGTTCAAAGTAAGGGAAGTTTTCTTCAGCAACTTTGCAGTAGCAGTGAGCAAACTTCTGACTTTCATCCTTTGAGAGCTACCGAACTGAACTCCAGCAGAACCCCTGCTGACCCACAATCTATTAAGTGAGAAAAACAAAAACAAAAACAAATATCTGTTTTTATACATCACTGAAAAGTTAAAAGTTGTTTGTAATTTAAGTAAAATACATACATAATAAATAACACAGATTCTATTCACTCTCCGTTGTTTGTTGAGAATCTACCAATCTACCCTGAAAAGATGATCCTTCTAGTTTAATTTTAATTTAACAAGGGACCCCTCCAATAATGCACCGTTAAAGGAAAAAAATAGAAATTATTATGTAAATGATGCCTGGTTTGAGTGGATTGTATAGATGAGTGTTTCCAAAAGAGTTAATGCCATCCCCTAGAGGACACTGAGAATAGGGATGTATTTTTAGTTGTCACGTGACTGGGATAGGGCACTGTTGCAGTGTAGTGAGGAGCCCCCCACTGGTGGTTAGACATCCTGAAATTCACAGTGCAGTTCTATACCTTCAAGAACTGCCTTAGGTCATGCATAGCTTTTGAATGTCCCTCCAGACATTCTTGTAGGTAAAAAACAAAAAACAAAAAACAAAAAACAAAAAAAAACGTTTATAATCACCTGAGTCTGGAAGTTGGTTTTACTCATGAGCACAAAGTAGTTTTGCAAGGTTTTCATATACATGCATATTTCCAGGAATGAAGCATCTATGTCATATGGGGGAAGATTATCCATTCTTATGAATATTACCAAAAGTTTATCCCATTCTTAAAAATCATGTCACCAATGGGAAAGCTACTCATATAGTATTTGAGGCTCTGGTAGAACGCACCTGTATCACTCTGCATTTAGAGCTGTTACGTTTGGGGGAAATTTAAATGCAGGTGCAAGCACTTGACTACTTCATTATGTCTCTTTGTGAGGTATGGCTGAACATGAATGTATTGAAATATATGTTACTTTTATTATAAATTATTTCCATAAAGTTTGTTTGCATGTTATCATTATATCATTATATTGATTTTAAAAGATTTATGTATGATTTAATTATATCATCGATGCATTTCATTTCAGAAAAATGCAAAGGGTGTTAAATAATATCAACTCTAAAAAGGAGGCATTAAATCTGATAAAACTGATAGAAAACTCATATAGGTTATCAGTGCCTCTTTGACCAAGTAGACTCAAAGGTCAGGATCTGGGGAGGGTAGCAGGATATAGAAGAGTCTGGAGATGATCCCTGAGCCATGCATTGCTCTGCATTGCTATGTCCCCTCTCCTCTCTGCCACCCAACCCACCCCTCATCCAGATGGTTAATGTTAGCCATCAGTCACTCCATCTCCAAATATAGAAAGAAAGAAGTTACAGCTGTGTGTGAGCAGCAGAACCAAATGAGCAGCTTGGACAAATTATCTTGGAACAATGGTCCTTAGGCAGAAATCACTGAACTAAATTCCTCCAAATTAAACATATGAAAATAGAACCATGATATCTCCTGGAATATTTAGCAATTGTATATACCCATTTTTTTTAAGGGGAGGAAAAGTGTCTACTAAATACCAGATATTCCTTGATTACATATAAAACAAAAGAGAGCTTTTTTTCCTGTATTTTTAAAAATATTTATAATTAGCATCAGTGAAGAAAATCAAAGCAAGTCAAAGTTTTGATTTTTTTTTTAATAGACTAATTTAGTAGAAACCCAAACTGTTGTGATAGACCTCTCTGATCCAGGTGCTTAAAATCCTTCAAAAATGGCACAAACATCACTTCCTTCACCTGCCAAAGAGCTTACTTGTCTTGTCTCCCTGTCACCATATCCCTTATCCACTGACCAGAAGTGATAGTTGTTCCAGAATTAATCTCTGGCAGTTGGACCGCTAGGCCACATATAAACCTAACAGGGAGATCTCATCTCTCCCCTATGTCCACACAGCATTCTGCTCACATCTCTATTTCCCATTCTGCTCTCTGGGTTTATATGCTGCTTTCTTAGAAGGAGTTAATTCTAAGGATGATGGGACATTGTAGACAATTTTATTTTATTTTATTATTTTATTTTACGAGTAGTTCATATGCTATTCAGAAGCTCCATGAGTTTCTGAGATTTTTAAGAATTTTCCACTTGGCGGTTATGATTTCAAAATATTGTTCTCTGCAACATGGATAGAACTAAAGGGTATGATACTAAGCGAAATAAGTCAGACAGAGAAAGACAAATCCCATCGGATCTCACTGATATGTGGAATCTATAAAACAAAATAAGCACACCAAACAGAAACAAGTGTATAGATACAGAGAACAAACATGATGGACAGATGGCAAGGGGGCTCAGGGGGGGGAGGGGGTGGTAAAAAAGCTGAAGGGATTAAGTGCTTACTAGACGTCGTAAAAATAATCACAGGGATGTAAAGTACAGCATAGGAAATACAGCCCATAATATTGTAATAACTACATATGGTGTCAGATGGGGTGATCCCTTTGTAAGTTACATAAATGTCTAATCACTATGTTGTACAACTGAAACTAATATAATATTGTATATCAACTCTAACAGAAAAATCAATTTTAAAATTAATCTAAAATAAGATTTTAAAAATAATAATAACTACAGTCTCTGCCAGTAATGGTCACAAAATAGAAAAAAATGTATATGTTTGGGTCAGCAAAAGCTTGGAAATATAGCAAGAGGCCTGAATGACAAAGAGCTCGTTTGTGCAAATTTCCCTGAAGCAATGGAGTGACCCTAAAGTATCTCATTCAAGCCTGGACGCTTCTCAGAGTAGAAGGAAGTGCTGTTAATAATTATACCAGAACAGCAGTTGGTCTCCTGGGCAGTCCTGCACAAAATGAGATACATGATCATGGTGTCTAACGCAGCAATATATAAAAAAGAGAAGTCGGGTGAAGATTTCCTACACAGGAAAGCACTGACTATGGAATCCCTCTTAATTGCTTAATGGATTTTCCCCTTTGTGAGACCAGACAAAGAACAAGTTCTTCAGCTACTCCGTTGATACTTGGTTATTGATGTTTACTACTATCACTTCTTTGCACTACGTCGGTATTTCTCACATGATGGTCCACCCATCATCTGTATGAGACCCATCTGGGCTATTTGTTAAAACCACAAGTTCCTTGGGCCCTAACCTGTGTCTTGGGTTTAGAGACTGGACATCAACTATTTAAAAGCCATACTAAATGATATTATATACAGGAAAGTTTCAGAACATGTGTTAGGAGTCTTTTGGTTGCATGTGGCAGAAATCCAGTGGAAGCAGGCTTAAGTTAAGCATACGGGAAAGTGATGTCTGTGGAATTAAGGGGGAAGAAATGAGTCTACCTCATGGGGCAGCTGGCTTCAGGGATCAAATTATAGCATCTTTCACTCTGCTGTCTATGCGTTGGCTTGGTTTTGGGAATCCACATCCAGGCCCCCAATAGCTTCAGACTTGACATTACAACAGCCTGATCAACATAATGTGTCATAGACCGGGGTCCAGTCCCCAGCCAGGCAGCTGGGAGTAGAAATGGGTTCAAACCTCATGGACTGAGAGACGGGATTGAATGGGACCATTAAAGAAAACTGGAGTGCTGTTACTTAAAGAGAATAAAAGCCAGACAACAGAAACAACTACGATTCATTCCAGCTGGCTTATACTGACTATAACTCCAAATTACAATTTACAGCCATCCAGCAAAGCTAAGAATACTCTTCCTGGTTTGCAAAGCTAAAAGGGCAAGCCAGGTGACAGACAAGTCTATCACAAGTGAGAAATTGACCTACCACTCATGTTCCTGATTCCTTAGATGTTTGCTTTTAGAGGTAGTCTCTACAATGTAGAACCACACTGCAGGAGACTGTTAAAACAGGAGAGGAGAGGGTGAGCAATAGGACATAACAAGTATATAAATTAACAGGAACCAAAGAGTCAGCGCTTTTAACCTCTTACTGAGCATCATTTTCCTTGAGAATGGAGTGACAGTAGCTGCAAGTCAGCAGCATCCTCAAATGTGCCATACTGCATGCATGTATTATTTTCATCATTTATTTACTCGTTTAATCATTCAACAAACTTGTATTGAGGTTCTACCCAGGGCTAGAAAATGGGTGATGCAGAGTAACAGAACAGAAAGAACATTCAAATTAGGTGTCCATTTCTAAGGACTCTTGTGATGAGGAGGAGATGGGTCCAGAAACAAGCAAGTTTAATAGGAAGCAAAATGTTAATCAATTAGAGATACTGGACTGTAGGAGTGTGCTCATTCTGACTCAGCAAATCAAGGAAGGCTGAACAAAGGAAGTGGCATTGGAAATACGTTTTGAAGAATGAGTAAGCATCAAGTAAGAGTTCTATGCAGACTCCAACATGATTATTGCCACATAGTTCTGTGCAGTTTTGATTCAAGCTCTACAAATAAAAAACATCGTTCTACTTCCATTTCTTTCCCACAAGTGTTTATTGGTGAACATCTGCAATGTGCCAAGTCCAGTGATTAGAACTAAAGAGCATAACAAATGAACAAGCTTGATTCCTGATCATAAGGCACATAACAGTGTAGTCAAGTAAACACTTGATACAGTTCAAGTGTTAGCATGTAGGATGAGAGTCCTAATATGTGCTTGCCTTGCAATTGCAAGGTCTGGGGTTTGATTCCCGGCCCTGGCTGGTGCAACCCCGTATGATGAACTGCAGCACAACTGGGAACCACCAAGCCAGTGGCAAAGGTTCCTGCCTCCCATGCGGAGACCGCTGGTTCGGTTCCTGGCCCTCACAGCCCCACATCCACCCGTGTGGCGTGAAACCATGTCACAACTAATGAGGTACAGCTATAGAGACTGCTCTGGGCCCTCTCCCTTCTCTCTCTTTCTCATTCTCTCTCACCTTCTCTCAAACAATAAAATAAAGCTTTAAAAACAAAACAAAAACAAATAAACGAACAAAGAATATGTTGCTGTATCTGGTCACTTGAAATGTGTCTACATGGCTGTCCTCTTGTTCAGGACCAGAAAACAAAACTGCCACCGTCAAGGTAACTGCCTGACATTCAAATGAAATAGTTTCCCCCTGTGGGGAAGGGGAAAGGGTTGGGCAGGGTCAGAGAACATGTTAGCAAGGGCGCTGCTACAGTCCACAGTTTTGTCTTAGGTAAAGATAATGAGGCAACACAACCTTGTGGTCCGGTATTAGGTTACTTCCTCTCTTATATATTGTTGCAAAACATTCAACAAAGCCAGTTTCACCAGGATGAGGGTAAACACCCTTTTGACTGTCTTTGTTTTCTTTCCTTTTTTATTTTGAGAACTATTGGTATCATGAAGATCATAGGAGACTATAAATTTGAAGGGAATCAAGGCATGTACTTGATTCTTTCTACTGTGTTTTAATAGCAACTTAAAATAAGGAAGTCTATTAGAGCCAGGGATTTGGATAAGACCGGGCATTGTCAATGAGATCCGACCCTATTGCCAGAGTGTTCGAAGACTAGACGCTTCATATTCTCCATTCCTCACATGTACATGGGAACATCACATCTACTTCACCGAATTGTTTTGAGGATTACATTAGGTAGCACAAGGCTTGCATGTTTTGCACATTATAATTGATTTGCAAGTGCAAGGTGATTCCTAAAGTTTCTTTCTCACCTTTCACAGGGACCCATTATCTAGTTATTATTATGTCTGAGGGTAGTCCCAGTTTTACTCTTTATTGGTTCCATGAAAACACACACATTCTGAGGACTTACTTTGCATCGCACCCTATATTTATTGCCTGGGATTACACAGATGAATAAGACATTGTTTTTGCCACCAAGAATGTAAGCTCTTATCTACTTTATTACAGGGTTTTCTTTAGCGAGTCATTCTCTCTCCATCTCTCTTCTCTCTCTCTCTTAAAAAAAAAAATGTTATTTCCACTGCAATTCAAATATGAACCCTGAGCAAATAGTAAGGATACATTTAGAGCATTTTTGAGAGATGGGAATTCCAGTTGCAAGGAATATTGTATAAAACCAAAAAAGACAACATAGCAACAGAGGAAGTCTGAGCTCATCAATTATTAGAAAATCAAATCCAAAAACAAATAATAAAAATCCTACAATGAAGCTAACCGTGTAGAAATCGTAGGTTCTAAAAATCAAAAACACATCAGAGATTTCAGTCTCCTATCACCATCTGAACACGAGCTACTCCAGCATTGTTACAAGGGAACTAAAGTGGACCAGTTTAAATAAACCCATCTCTATCCGGGCTTGCCATTTTTCTGATTTCTTTTGCCTTTTCTTAGTATATCACTAACAACCGAAAGATCAAGTTCTCCAAATATTTACATGTAAGTTCCTACCCCTACCCTGATATTACCTGTAAGCAAAACAACCCACCAGTGGCATTCTGATCTTACAATCTGATCACAGCTCACATTGCTAACAGAATCTACTTCTCATAAACCAAACAGTTCAAAAGTTCTTCTAAGACAATGCCCATGAATTTTCTCCTATGACACATGACAAATGCCCAAGAAATGGGAAGGCTGACAAGTTCAGGGTGGCAGCAAGTAGAAACAGAGAGATAGATATGTTTCAAAAGAAGTATAGGTATGAATATTAGCACAGAGAGGTGACTGGAATCAAACAGACAAAAAGTTATTGGTTGTTTTTATAGAAAAAGGTGACAATTTAGTATCAAAGAGACAATGGCAGTTCGAGGCTTCAAAAGACCACTTTCCAACTTGTAGGAACAGAACATTGGTTGAGATTGGCAGCACAGGCAGAGCAGAGGGTCTTGCAGAAGTCAGAAGGTGTTCCCCCCTCTACAATACAGCAGCTAAGGCTGGAAGGAGGGCGAGAAGTGGGAAGGATAGGAGGCACAGGAAAAGGATGAGAAGGAGGAAAACTGAATGACATGAAAGAGGGTACTAGACTCCCAGACAGCTGTAGAGCTAGGTTGACCAGGCATCCCGTCTTAAATGGGACAGAAAACAATAGAACTCTCCCATTTCAAATAGTACATGTAGTCAGCCTAGTTTGACTGGGCTAAATTCAAGATATCAGTAGGCTGACCATGTGTATTGTTTGAAACGGGACAATACCACTGTTTTCTGTCCCTTTTAAAATGGGATGTCTGGTTGGCCTATGTACAGCAGAATGGCTCAGCAGATGTGACTAGACTTAGCCCTGAGTAAATGTATCTGCAGGGTCCAGCAGAAATAACACCCTTTTTTAAGTTTACCAGCTCACAAAGGGGCCTTACTTCTGAGGATGGCACTATGGCAGGAGAGAGACACTGATGGTGAGTATGCAGTCCAGAACGAGGGATGCCTCAGAAGGTAACAGCCGCTAGGACTCTGTACTACTTATCTGTTGTTGTATAAAACGTTACCCTGAAACTGGATGCCTTCAAACACCAATTATTATCGCCCAGTGTCTGTGGGCCAGGAATCTGAGTAGTATAGTGCTAAGCTGCCTCCTCTGTGGATCCGTCACAACCTGCAATCCAAGTGTCACCTCCATGCTCATCTGGAGAAGGATCATGCACATGCCTGATGTCTGGACTTTATCGGGGTATCCAAACTTTTTGGCTTCCCTGGGCCACGTTGAAAGAAGAACTCTCTTGGGCCACATATAAAATACACTAACGATAGCTGATGAGCTAAAAAAAAAAAAAGAAGAAAAATCTCATCATGTTTTATGAACGTTTATGCATTTTTGTTGGGCCCCATTCAAAGCTGTCCTGGGCAGTGGGCAGCTGCTTGGACAAGCTTGCTTTAGATCCTTGCCACGTGGGCTTCTCCAACATGGCCACTTGCTTCATCAAAGTGTATAGACCAGGAAGGTAACAGAAAGGCCAGCAGGACGGAAGCTGCAGTCTTTTGTCACCTGGTCACAGTACCGATGACCCATCACTTTCATCTTACTCTGTTCAGAAGTTACCGGTTTCAGCGCCCTCACTAGGGGAGGGGATTACACCAGGATCCGGGAGGGTCATGAAAGCTGCCTACCACAGACTAGGTCCTCTCTCCCCTAACAGCTTCTGCTGCCCTGGGGCATGTCCCTCAGAAGATGCTGCCAGTGGCATAATCTCAGGGGGAAAGGGAACCCCAAGAAAGAATGAGATTAAATTTTCTGCCAACCTGACCAACTGGGACCTCAGAGAAGTTGGTTTACAGAAAACAAATGAGGAATACACCTTGCACATCTGAGCTGAGGACTCACTGATTTCTCATTTCTTTTAGTTCATTGAATTCTCCAAACTATCTTCACAATATATGAGGACATTGTTGTGTTTCTAATGGTGAAAAAAATCGCATCTCAAAAAGATGAAGTCACAGATCGGAGGCCGCACAGCCAGTATGGCAGACAGAGTTTGAATTTCGGTCTCTGTGACTCCAAAATTCACTTTCCAGAACCCAGTGCATCTCCGTGTTGCTAGAACGTGTATTTATCACATAAAATCACAGGGATTTGTAGGAACCCACCAAGCTCATGTTCTTTGAGCTCTACTGAAATATAAAGTGTAAAATGCCACCAGTTTCCTGTAAAGCTCAATCTTTGGTGAATCCACATATTGCCACTGCAGACATTGTCAGAAGATCAAGCTTCTAGTAGTCAATAGCTTCTGAAATTAATAGCATCCGTGCTTTATTACCACTAAATTTAACTGATTTGTACAACACACTGCTACGCACAAGCTCCTACTAAAACTGGCCAGAGGGTGATAAACAAGTGTGAATGTGGCTTCTCTGAGAGTCTGCCTTATGCCCTTGAAGTGAGGGGTGCCAGTTAATTCAGAAATGCTTCCCTCCAAGGGCCATGAAGCATCCGTGGCCTGACTCAGGGGCTGCACATCCCCCGCTGCTGGTCCAGGAGTCAATCTTGAGTCTTCGCCATGCCTCTCAGGGTGAACGCCACTAATGTGAGCCCGGCAGGAAGTGTGACCTCATTCTGCCTCTCAGCCTCTGACTTCGCAGGCTGTTTTTGAAAGAAAACAAGGCTCACTTCCCCAAGAACGACATTCTGTTCTATCTAGGAAACAACCAAAAGGACAACAGGCTGCTGAACTCAAAACTTCTCTGCAAATTCCTGCACCCGCTGATGTGGGCTGGCATCTGTTAGGAGAGGAAGATGGGATTCCCCTTGTTTAAGAGACTCCGGCACCTGTTGACACTCTGACGGTATTTTCAGCTGAAGAACTGCTCAAGTCCAGGATTTCTCCGCTGCATGTCAGACTCAGGAAGCTTCGTGTTTCAGTCATTGTTTTGTCATCTATCATCTGGAAGAAGAGACTGGAAACCCCCCTTGGAAAGAACGTGTATGGGCAAGTTATTTTTCCAAACGGATTTGTTGCTTGGATGAAACTGGTAGATAGGGTCTGTTTCTGGAAAAGTTTTAGAGCTGTAACTGAAGTCGTTTTCAGTGTTAACTGATTGATACTCAGTGAACTGTTGGTGTACTGCCTATAGCCTGCTCCGAGTATTTGTAAGACATAGCCATAAGACCTTGCTTTCTGCCTCAGGAGTTGGTGGCTTAAACTTAAACTTAAAGCTTCGGGAAAACTAACATAGGGTAATCTGGGCTGGGTGTATCCATTTTATATTGATCAAAAATCAAACAGATGAGTGATATACTATGATATTGCAGTAAAACAAAATTATTTTATATTCCAAACAAGTGAAATCTATGAATGTGTGCTTTGATTTAGAGACCCTCCAAGAAATGCCAGAAAGCTCTCCTGACTTATCTAAAGGTTTATATAACCCAGGATCTATATTTTCTAACAGGTTTTGTATGTAATGTATCGGAAGGATCAACCTGGAGCTATAGAATTATCTTGGCTTAATTTTGTGTATGACAGCTAAGACAACAATCCGTTACTCTAATAGTGATTGCATTTTTAAAAATGTGGATAGAGGTGGTGAATCAGATGAGCATTTCATTTTACCATAGGAAGCTATTGGGACTGTGATAGCTACAGAGTTTAATAGTCTACAGAAGGTAGCTTGATGAGTGGTAAATGGTCATAGTTTACTAATTTTTTCATTTGTAATTGAGAAAGTAAATAATATATTCGTGAGAGCTGAGTTTCAAAATCTGTCCAGGGTGGACTATTTTTAGTGCCACGTTACTTATGCTGCTCAAGAATGTCCAGGCTGATAACAAGTACAAAAGAGCCTCTCTGTGACTACCTGTCAGTGGTTCAAGGGCTTGAACAAAAGACAGACACCGATTTCAAGCGTGATTTCAAACTTGATCATGAGGTTGATGTGGGCTGAATGACAAAAACATAAATAAGTTTATTCACAGGGCTCTAGAACCAAACTTTTTTCAGATTTCTTAATCCAATTTGTATTATTTTATTTTGACAACAAGTCAACCTTTGCAAGTCGAGCTTTCGCAGATAAAATGTGGATCTTATTTACGGAAAAGATTATTCAGGGCCCTGAGCCAGACCATGGAAAATGAAATAACAAAATCGTAGAAGCAGACGCCGCTTCAGGGGTCCATCAATCCAGCCTCCCGCCTCCCATCCTATATCTCTGTATCATTTCAGTAAACAAATCTGACTAGTGTAATTAGTAGATGCCATCTGTTTTGGCATCACTCGTCTATTTTTAATATATAATCCACCTTTATTTTTAACGTCTTTTGCAGAAAATCTGTGAAGTTTGAACAGGCAGTCTTCCCAAGATGTACCGAATATCTCAACTGATGTCAACACCAGTGGCAAAGAAATGTGAGCGAACTGCTACACGCAATTATCTTTTGAATGATTAGACTTCTTTTAGCAATTTCCTTGCTTTGATTTTGCTGATACTCATACCATTAACCATCTGTCAGTAGCTTGTGCTTCTTAAATGCCAGTGTTCACTTTGGCAATGGTTTTAACTTCATTTCTTTCCTTGAGAGAACTGTGGTATTTTTCCTTTTAGTAGGGGGGAAAAAAAAATCACCGTTCTTTTTCT
>PVKE010021355.1:0-26638 GCA_004027555.1 Craseonycteris thonglongyai | reverse complement strand
CTTTGTATCCAGAGGGCATTCAGACTAAAACCTACAACCTTCTCATCCAGACAAATGGTAAGTGTAATAAATATGTATTATTTGCCAGGTATGAGCTGGGCATGGTACTAAGTACACAAGTTTAAACAGAAAGAGCTATTGAGCAGTTAGGGAGATAGAAACTGATTCAATAATTGCTACAGTGAATGTAATTTCAACAGTGATAGGTGGTAAGAGTTGCAACGATCTTGTGAGACAGCATTGAATAGAGGACAGGGAAGTTATCTCTGAGAAAGTAATAGCTGAGCAGAGTTCTAAAGACAGAATAAGCATTAATGCCATTTCAGAAGTGGAGGGTTCATGAGTGATTCGGACAGAGACAGCAGCTTGTATGGAGGGTTTCGTAGTGTTTGAGGAAATGGAAAAATGCCAGTAGGACCGCGGTGCAAAGAATAAGGCACAAAGTGGGAGACACCGGAAGGCCCAGGTCATAGGTGACCTTGTCAGCCATATTGGAGGTGTCAACTTTTACCTAAGTGCCTTAAGAAGACATTGAAATGTTTTCAATAAATGATGGCATGGCATTTATAGCCTGATAACATTTGTGTTACAAACGCTTATTCTGCTTCATGTGGATGAAGTGAAGGTGAACAAGAACAAAAAGGAGAAAAGTTAGGAGAGAATCTCAGGAGCCCAGAGAGGACAGAGTGTTGTTTTGGTAGCTATAGAAAGAAAAAGATAAATTTTATGTATTGGGCATAAAACCGACGTGACGGGATTGGGTAATGTAAGACAATCACAGTATGAGTGAAGGAATGAGAAAAATTAAAGTTCATATCCAGGTGTCTCACACATACACCTGAATGGTGGCACCATTCACTGAAACAGGAGGCAAGAGAGTAGAGCTGGTGTGGGGAGTAAGGTATGGAAGTGGCATGTACGTATTTAGTGTAGGTAGGTAAGAGTGCCAGCAGCTGCTGGACATGGTACAGTCACACAAACGTGCTTGGAAGCCTACATTTGGAGGCAGCAATCCTAGGCTTAAGTTCTAGCTCCTTTCTGACTAGAAATGAATTTCACCTGGGGTCTGTCATGTCAATTTTCTGAGCCCATCTGGAAAATGGTGAGAATAATGCTTACCCTAAATTACTTGATCCTGAAAGAAATGATTTCCATTTCAAGTAATGAAAAAGAATGAAAACTAAAGCCAACAAATGGAAAATGCACTGGAAATAAAATGTTTTTAACTCAGGGCAAAGTGGCCTGGCAATATTATTAAAAAAACAGCAACAAAAAAAACTCATGAAGGCTACGCTAAGGGAGCAGGTGTGGGTTTAGTGCCTCCTCTTCGTTCCTTATCAAGAGATAAGACCATGGTGTTCAGCAGTCCACTTATAGACCATCACCTCCTTCCACCACCAACTTACAATGCCCTAGTCCTATTGCTGTTTTCTAGAAAACAACAAACTTGAGTTTAGTTGGGGATGGACAAAGTGAGCTGATTGAAGAGAAATAAGGGAAGCTGTGTAGAACTATGTTTAGCTACACAACTTTGAATCAGATAGCCCAGATTTGAACTTTGGCTCTGTCATTTACTATATCTATCTATCTATATCTATCTATATCTATATCTATCTAATTATCTTTGCCAAGTTATTTCAAGCCTCTAAGCTTTTGTGTTCTTATATAACAAATGTAGGTAATTACAGTAACTCCTCCATATATACCATTATTTTGATGATGAGATAATCTGTGTAAAGCACTTAGCATAGTTGCTGCCAAAGGATAAGAGTTTGGCAAATGGTAGTTTCCATTGAAAATAGTAATATAGTAATGAGTGAAGTTTACTTCTCAGTTTCTTATTAAAAGAGTTCTCCTCCCTCTCTTTTTATACTCACTTAATTTGGAACCCAACAGAACATTTGATTTGCCATACATTGACACAAGTACACATTCACCGTGGCTGTCATAGATTTTGTGCCTTCTGCCTAGATCTGTCAACTACTGGTATATTATTACATATTTGAGGACCTAACGTTGACTCCATCGAGAACTGGCAACATGGGCTAGTGGTCCATACAGGAAATAAGAAACATGTTGTATATGAAACGGGCTATGTCTTCAGCATGAAGACAGCAATAGGGAAGAGGTTGTACATTACTCAGAAGAAAGAGTGGTGTTGCCTTTAAGGAAAGTGTGTTTCTTAAAATAAAGGGTAACCCAAGGGACCCAACCTGTAGCTACTAAAAACTGCAAATCAACAGAGATACAGAAGTCATGTCTGTACCCTGTGTGGTTGGAAAATTCCCAGTCTTCTGATTACAGCATTGCTGCTGGTCACCTGGACCAGGTGAAAAGCAATGGCCTCAGTGTATTTTTTATTTTGGTATAAGGGAACCAAATATAAAAGAGCAAGACAGAAGGGAAGACGTTCTTCATCATAGAGTGACCAAAAATGTAAGCCTGGCAAAGAGCTAAAGGGTAGATACTTCACTCAGATGAGGTGGTTGCCATTCAAAAGTTCTTTCAAGTCCCCCATGCAGAGACACATCTTTTTCCCCTTTATTATTATTATTATTATTATTATTATTTATCTTCTCTCATTTCTTCTCTTACTTTTGCCATTTCCCTCTTCCATCCCTATGAGATAAAGTTCTTCAGCTAGTTGGGTAAGCAAATTGCACATAAAGTGCAAATATTTATGATGCTCATAAACAAGTACAAGTGGAAATGGCATGTGAGAATCTAAATATGAAAATGCTGAGAGAACAGAGGCAATTGGGACCACTTCCTTTTTCCTTTCTGTCATCATTTGGTTCAGTCTTCCTTGTCTGTTCACACAACTGTGGTGTCAAAATCCTGTCCCTTGATCCCTGAGTGCTTATCTGAGAGCAGTCTTAACCTCTTTATAGTATTCTGTTTCTGTGTGTGAATTGGTGCTTGGAGAATATATAGAGGGTAGAAAAATAATGAACAGTTTGGTGTTTGCTTCTTATTTATTTTCACTTGACAATGTTTCCTTTTAAGTTAGAAGCTTTCCAGTTAGTCCAAGAAAGTTCTCTGAATTAAGCCTGGAGCTATTGTAATCAAGGTTTCCCCAATTTAAATGCTACTGTATTTCACAGTGCTTCAGATAATAAGATTTTGATACATTTTAAATGGTGTAGTTATTAAGATTCGTTATAAGAGTACAATGTGGCTTTAATTTCCCAGATTACAAAGAAAGCCTTAGAGAACTTTTACCTTTAGTCACCAGGTTATACATTAGATCCCTGGAAGTTATTTATCTTATAATTGGAAGTTTGTACCTTTTGACAACCTTTACCCATTTTCCCAAACTCCCAGCCCCTGCCTCTGGCAACCACCAATCTGTTTCATTTTATTTTATGTTTTAAATTTCACATGTAAGTGAGATCATACAGTATTTGTCTCTCTGTGTCTCACATATTTTATTTAGCGTAATACCTTCAAAGTCCATTCATGCTGTCTCAAATGCCAGGATTTCTTTTTTTTTAATGGCTGAATCATCTTTCGTTGAATAGTAGAACATTTTCTTTATCCATTTACTTATTGATGAAAATTTAGGTTCTTTTCATATCTTGGTGATTATAAATAATGCTACAATAAACATGGTGATGCAGATTTTATTTTGAATAAGTAATTTTATTTCCTTTAGAAATAGACCCAAAAGTAGAATTGCTGGATCATATAGTAGTTTTATTTTTAATTTTTTGAGGAACCTTCATACTGTCTTTCCGTAGTGACTGCACCAATTTACATTCCCACCAACAGTCCACAAGGGTTAAGTCCACAAGGGTTACCTCTTCTCCACATCCTCACCAACACTTGTTATCTCTTGTTCTTCTGATACTAGCCTATCTAGCACATGTGAGATGAGATCTCATTGTGGTTTTGATTTGCATTTCCTTGATAATTGTGATGTTGAGTACCTTAAGTTGACCAGATTTTAACATTGGTAAAGCGGGACACCATTGACCGGGATGGGAGGGGGTTCTTGATTAAAAATTTGGTCTATCTCCTGTCGTTCCCTAGCTTGTCGTGCATTCTTTCCAAAAATCGGGATGTTTTTAAAATGCCGTGGGACGCGGGACAAGTTGTTAAAAATTGGGACTGTCCCACCAAAAGCGGGATGTCTGGTCACCTTAACCTTATTATATGTATACTTGTTGGCCACATGTATGTCTTCTTTGAATGTCTATTCCGTTTCTTTGACCTTTTTTTAAAAATCAGACTGTTTGCTCTTTTGTTGTTGAATTGTATGAGTTATTAAATTATATATTTGGATTTTAATATATTTTGAGTATTAACCCCTTATCAGATATATGATTTGCAAATAATTTTTTCCATTTAATAGGCTGTCTTTTTAATTTTGTTGATGATTTTCTTTGCAATGCAGAAGTTTTTTAGTAGTCCCACTTGTTGATTTTTGCTTTTATTGTTTATGCTTTTGGTATCAAATCCACAAACTAGTAACTGCCAACTCTAATGTTTAACTCCTATGTTTTCTTCTAGGAGTTTTATGGTTCCAGATATTACATTCAAGTTTTTATTCTATCTTGTGTTGATTTTTGTGTATGGTGTAAGATAGGGGTTCAGTTTCATTATTCTTCTGTTCAGGATTTTCAACACCATTTATTGAAGAAATTGTCCTTTCTTTTTTCTTTTTTTTGAACTGAACTGGAGGCCTCACCGCATTCGGGAAGCACACCCCAGTTCAGCATATGGGTCCGCACAGGCCAGGGCCAGGATTTGATCCTCAGTCCCCAGGGCTTCAAAGCGAGTGCTTTAACCCGCTGAGCCATCCTGACTTCCCCGAAATTGTCCTTTCTGCATTGAATATTCTTGGCACTTTTGTCATAAAATCATGCATGTGTAGGTTTATTTCTGGGCTTTCTATTCTGTTCCTCTGATATATGTATGTTTTGTTTTACCACAGTTTGTTCTTGAACTTGAATCCTGGCTCTCCTTAAATTCTTGTATTTAGTCTTTAGCAAATATTTTAAGTGCTTACAGTTAGTTCTACGAGGTGCAGTGGTTTACAATATAGACATCGCTGCCCTCAGGAATGAGGACATCCAATGAGAAGAGACAGACATTAATCAAATAAGGAAACAAATGTCGAATGGTAATAGTGAGAAGTGGGTATTTCTTTAGTAAGAAATTAAAGCAGACATTGCTATGAGAGGACATAATAGAAAAATCATGAATGGTTTCCTGGAGAAGTGATGCTTGAGCAGGCATAACCGGATGAAGATGGGGACACAGCTTTCCAGAGGACAGGATTTGCAAGTCCCAGTGGTAGGAGGAAGATATGGCACCTGGAGGAAATTTATAAAAGTAGTATGACTTTTAAAAAGAGCAGAAGAATTGAAAGAGAAGCAATCAAAGCACGTAGGGTATTTGAATAGATAAGAAAACAAAGCCCTTACAATATGCTCTCCATAAGAGACTCACTTCAGATTGAAAGACAAATACAGACAGAAAGTAAAGGAATGGAAACACATATTTCATGAAAATGGAAATGAAAAAAAAAAAGCTGAAATAGCAATACTGATATTGGACAAAATAGACTTTAAAACAAAGGCTATTACAAGAGACAAAGAAGGACCCAGTAATTCTACTACTGGGTATTTATCTGAAGAAACCCAAAATACTACTTTGAAGGGACATGTGCATCCATATGTTTATTGCAGCATTATTTATAATGGCCTAGATATGGAGATAACATGGACCTCCATTAATGGATGAATAAATAAAGAAAAGATGGCGTGTGTGTGTGTGTGTGTGTGTGTGTGTGTGTGTGTGTATACATATATATACACACACATACATATACAATGTAATATACTCAGCCATAAAAAAGAATAAAATCTCACCATATGTAACAGCATAGATGAACTTAGGGTATTGTTCTGAGTGGAGAAATTCAAATAGAGAAACACAAATGCTATATGATTACACTTATATGTAGAATCAGAAGAACAAAATAAGTGGATGAATAAAACCTATACAAACTCATAGATACAGAAAACATTTTGAGGGTTGCCAGATGGGAAGAGGTTTGGGGACATATTTGAAAAAGAAGGAAAGATTAAAAATTACAAATGGGTAGTTACAAAATAGTTATGGGGATATAAAAAATAGTATAAGAAATATTGTCACTCATTGTATTATAACAAATGTGCATGGTATCAGATGGAAACTAAAATTATTGTGGTTACTACTTCACAAATTATATAAAAGTCTAATCACTATATTGTGTAGCTGAAATGAACATAATATTGTATAACTGTAATAAAAATGTAAAAAAATATTTAAAGAAAGAACAATGGATGATGATTGGGAAATTAGAGGGAGAGTCCTCACACTTATTCTCTGAAGACCAGATAGTAAATACTTTAGGTTTTCTTGTCCATACAATTTCTGTCACAGCTACTCAACTCTGCCTTCATAGCATGAGAGTACCTATAGACAATATATAAGTGAATGGGTTGGTTCTTATTCAAATAGAACTTTATTTACAAAATCAGGGAGCAAGCCAACATTGGCCCACAGGCCATACTTGTACAACCACTAGATTAGAGGATAATAGCAATAAATTGAGGGAGAGATTATATTTCTCAAAGTATGTTTACAGCAGTACTTGAGATGGTTTTAGATGATTCATGAAAAAACTTAAAAACCTTTAACTGTGGAAAATTTCAAACATATACAAAATCATATAGAACATATAGAGCTCTCATGTACTGAACATACAACTTCAACAATTATTGAATTATAGCCAATCTCATTTTATTTAAACTCTTATCAACTTCTCCCCCTCCCAGGTTATTTTTAAGAAAATCTAAGATATCTTATTAATTTCAGAATAAGTCTTTAAAAGATACAGATGCTGTAAGATATATATATATATATATATATATAAAACCATAAAACTACTATCAGAACTAATAAAACTCATAGGTCCTTAATGTCATCAAATATTCAGTCAGCCTCATAATTTTTATTTTTATATTTTGTTTGGGTTAGGATCCGAAGTAACTCAGCTTATTGTAATCGTTTGATAAATCTCTTTTAATCTGAAGTCTATCTTAGTCTTACATTTCTTATTTTTCTTTAGCAATGTGTTTGCTGAATCAATTTGATTATTTGTCTTGTAGAATTAACCATAGCTTGGATTTTTGCTCTTATATCCCTATGGCATTTCCATGTTCCTCTTTCACCTTTTAGTTCCATACAGAGATTTGATGACATTAAGGTTTTTGTTTGTATTTTTTGTTTGTTTCTTAGCAAGAGTACTTCAAAGATAATGTTGCGTAGTTACATCAGAGGCACACATCTGGCCATGCGATGTAAACAGCTGCTGATGAGTATTGCCTAGATCTATTAACTCATAGTCGGTTGCCAAGTAGTGATGCTCTAATTTATTATTCCTTCATTTATTAACTGAAGTATTTCTATAAAGAGAAACCTTCTCTCGTTAAAAAATTATTTATTAGATACACAGTTTATAAAATAAAAGCAGCCTTGATATTCATGTCTTCTCTTTATTTAGCACTTTTAAAAATATATCGGTTCACTCTCACTTTTAGGTGACCAGTATTTTGTATTAAGTATCATGAATTGACATGAAGTTAAACATATTAATAAGTTTCAATTCATTGTGGTTATTTTTCTTATGCCAAAAATGCCCCCTATATAAAACCTATTAACCTTTTGTGATATAAGTTGTAAATATTTCCCAGTTTGTCATCTATCCTTACTTTCTTATTATATCATTTCTGATGCAGAATAATCCTTACTATTATAAAATAAAATGTATCACTCTTTTTCTTGTTGTTCCTGATTCTGAGTCACAGTTAGAAAATGTTTTTTCCATTTCCAGATTATGTAGAAATTTAGTCATGTTATTTTTAATACATGCATGATTTTTTAATGAACATTTACATTTGTGATGTTAGGTTTTAAGTGTTAAAAAAAGTTCTTAAATTTATGTCTTTATGTATTTCTAATTTGAATGCTTTTTTCTATACATTTCTTTAATTTTTTGTTGTTAAATTTATTAGGTTTACATTAGTTAATGAAAATTAGATAGGCTCCAGGCATACAACTCTTTCCATCACCATATATTTAGCTCCCCTTCTACTATTTTATTTTCTGTTGTTCACATTAGAAATTTTCTAAAACACTCTTTTCCAACTCATGAATCTACTTTTGTGATGTCCAACAAATTTTCAATCCCATCAAATTACTTCTTAATTTATAATATTGTATTTTTAAGTTATTCTTTTTAATAGATTTTTAATTCTTTGATGACAACCCCTGAATCTGGACCACTTTACAAAAATGTAATGCTTATGTATTTGGGTAATATACATTAACATATACTTAATAAACCAAGTAGAATTCGTGGATTTCACAAATATTAGTGCCTACATAAGTCTCTGTTTAAAATAAAATTATGTAACTAAAACAATTACAATAATTTGAAGTATAAAATTAAATAGTAGTACAGGTGGTATGCAAATATGGCAAAAAATATGATGGTGGTATGTAAATAACTTTATTTGGAAGTACGGTTATAGCTAAATGCCTTTAACTATGAAGGTCAGTACTTTTTGTTTGTTCTGTTTTTTTAATTATGGAGATGGAATAATACTTGGAAACAATACAAAGCAAGGAAAGCATAGACCTCACCTCATGGCCATGAGAAAATAAGGTCACAAGAAAACAAGCAACCACAGTTTGAGGACGACACAGGGAAGACGTGCTCTAATAGGAAGACCTGATTTCAATTAAGGACAGAAGGAAAAAAGATTTATCTGTAAAATGGATAGCTAAGACTGATGCAAGATTAAAATATAACAAAATTCTAAAGGCTAGATATAACGTTTTCAAACTGAGAAATGTTCCACTTTAATATATATATATATATATATATATATATATTAAAGTGGAACATTTTATATATATATATATATATATATATATATATATATATATATATATATATATATATATATATATATATATATATATATATATATATATATATATATATATATATATATATATATATATATATATATCCTGTTGAAAGTAATAAGAATGTTCATACCCTATGATCCATTCATCATACTTCTGGGAATTTTTCTTACATAGCTGAATGGTCAGAAGAAAGCTATTAGTATAAGGATGATCTTTGCTATATAGGTTGTAATAGTTTAAATAAAGTAAAAACCCAAACTGAAATAGCATCATGACTCAATAATTGGAAGTGTCTAAACAAATGATGATGGGTACACATGATGGATTGACATAAAACCTCTAAAAATGTCCGCCACAAGTAGTTTAAGAATCATGCAAAACATTTTTTAGTAAAAAATATAGGTAGCATTTTTCAGTTAATAAAATTGCAAAATGAGAAACATGCATACAAACAAGATTTGTATAGAGATAGAAAAATGAAAATAAGATTTTCAGAATATTAGGATGATCGATTTGTTTTCATTTATAAATTATTCTTTGCTGTTATTATATTTTAGTCACATCTCGATGTGTGTATAAAGTTTTTTTAAAAAGAGACTATAAGACATATTTATCTTATATCATTTTAAAAAATGAAAATAATTTTTTAATTTCTTAATATTTTCTTATGTAATTTTTGTAGCATTCCTTCTATGAAAGAGTACTTACAAGCTCTATAAAGAGACTGATGAATACGATAAAAAGATGAATGGTTGCCATGAGTTTGTTGAACAGGAGGGATGAATAGGCAGAGCACAGACAAATTTTAGGGCTGTAAAATTACTCTGTATGATACTACAGTGGTGGACACGTCATTGTACATGTGTCAAAACTCATAGAATATACAGCACCTATTGAAAATAAACTGTGTGCTTGGAGTGCTGATGACATGTCAGTGTAAATTCATCAATTGTATCAAATGTACCAGTGTGATTAAGGACGCTAATAGTGGGGGAGATTGTACAAGTATAGGGGGTAAGGGGTACATGGGAACTCTTCGTACTTTACACTCAATTTTTTGTTTTAGGTTCACAGACTTAAAAAAATCTAAGTGTATTAAAATTTTAAATAGAACTATTAGAGGCTAGGTTATAAAGTTTTATATTCTATCTGATAAAGGACATATTATCTAAAGAATAGAGCACCAATTTGTGGCTAAAACAGAGGACTGTGCCAGATTGTGAGCTGGATTCTGTTAGAATAGATTCCCTATAATTTTTCAGTGATAAGCAACTATATGCTTCTCGGTGGCTCCATTTTGCTGTTTATACAATGAGGACTGTACTGGGGTTTTGCCTGTTTACTTCATAGGTATACCCTAAGGATAAATGAATCTTTATACTAAAACTATTTTCATTTCTTTGATAAAATGCAATTTATAAGCCAATCACAGATTCACATCTTTTGCATCTTATGTTTTGTTACAGTTACACAGGATAAATGGAGAAGCAACAATATAATAGAAATAGAGATAAATCAGACTCTGAAAATACCATGCTTTCAAAATGTCTCTTCAGAAATTTTATCTAAATCGACTTTTACATGGTTCGTGGTAAGTGTTGCTCTTTTCAGTGAACAACTACAATGATCTTTAAATATTAATGCAGTAAAAATGAATAACAAATAATAACAGGGAAGGGAGCATACTGGATGAGCAGCAGGCATTATGTGGAAGGGTGGGGACTGGCTGGCCGAAGACGGAGGGGATTGCCCTAGGATCCCTTCTAACTCAGCAAGTCTCTGGGTCTATGAATGCACTAATTTAGAAATTAGTTTCAGGGATGCCAGGATGGCCCAGCAGGTGAAGCGCTTTCTTTGCAGCCCAGGGGACCGAGAATCAAATCCCAGCCCAAACCCGGCCCCAGCTCATGCGAACCCATATGCTGAACTGGGGTGTGCCTCCCATGCAGTAGGCCCCCAGTTTGGATCTTGCCCCCTGGTTCAGCCCCTGGCTCAAGGGGACATTCGTCCCATGGGGGAGGCCCCCAGCCCAGTTCCCACCCTGCCTGCCCTCCCACACACCTGTGTGGAACATAACCATGTCAAAACTGATGATGTAGAACTATGGAGATTACCCTGGGCCCTCCCTCTTCTCTCTGTCTCTCTCTGTCTCTCTCTGTCTCTGTCAAAAACAATAAAATAAATCTTAAAAAAAAATTAATTTCAAATGGGTAGTTTCTCTTTGAAGCTTCATACCAAGCCATGACTACAGAAAAAAGTCTGATGGTTTCCTGAAGAGGAGCCACATCAGGCAGTCCCTACTTACAAATACTTGTTTTACAAACAACACATACCAAGGGATAGACCCCCCCTTTTCCCTGAACCCTTACTAATGCATCCTGGGAAATGCACAGCATTGCTTTAGATTAGCAAACACGAACTCTAATGCTTATAAAATATAGGTAGAACATGTACAAGAAAGGCAGGAACTTATGACATATAGCCACTGCTTAGCATTATTACTGCCAAAAGAAATGGCAGGCCCATAATACTATTTCTAACTTTAAACAAAAAAAAAAATCCAGAAATTTGGATTTTTATGAGAAATTTTCCCAGGCAAGCTAAACAAATGGTAGCCAGGTATTAGCCAATGTATTTAGCAGACTTTTTCTAACTGTTAAATCAGATAATAACACAAAACTATAACAATTATAAAAATAATCATGAACACAATATTAAGACTCGTGTAAGAGGCTGTTCACTTAGGTGATCCAGAATATAAATGTGTGAATTATGAGATAGTCATCACCATTAAAATACAAAATTTAAAAATTTAACGTGGGGAAGCCGGAATGTCTCAGCAGGTTAAGCGTTGGCTTTGCAGCCCTGGGGTCCGAGGATCAAATTCTGGCCCACCCCTGTGGACCCATTTGCTGAACTGGGGTATGGCCCCCAGTTTGGTTCTCACCGGATAGAGCTTCCCATGTGGGAGGCCCATAGTTCAGACCCCAGCTCGTGGGGGCGTGCCTCTCATGTGGGAGGCCCCCACCCGGTTCCTGACCTGTGCAGCCCCACGCCCACCTGTGTGAAAAGAAACTGTTGACGTACAACTTTGGAGACTGCTTTGGGCTCTCCTACTTCTCTTTGTCTCTCTCTGTCTCTGTCTCTATTTCTCTCCCTATTAAAAAACCAATAATAAAAATTTTTAAGAAAAAAATTGTACACAATTCCTAGATCTTCATGAATGTAATAGCTAATAGTTTGCAAAATACTGTATTTGCATGATTAATCATTTATATTACAAATTACTTAGATTTTTGTGGACTATCTTGGAAACGAGATCCTTCATATGAAAATATTACTCTGGGGATGTGGCAAATCCCAAGTATCGGACTTGCAAGTAGGCCTTAAAATACAATGTACTGATAATTTTTCACTGTCTAGATTAAGCTTGTCGGGGAAGCCGGGATGGCTCAGTGGGTTAGGCACTCACTTTGCAGCGCCGGGGACCGAGGATCGAATCCCGGCCCTGGCCCGTGCAGAACCATATGCTGAACTGGGAGCTCCCCTAGTTCAGTTCTCTCTCTGTCTCTGTATCTCTCTCCCTCTCTCTCTCCTCTGTCAAAATAAATAAATAAATAAAATATATATTAGATTAAGCTTTGTCCAACCAGTGTCCGGTAGGATGCATGCAGCTCAGGGCACGTTTGAATGCAGCTCAACACAAATTCATAAACTTTCTTAAAACATTATGAGATTATTTTGTTACTTTTTTTTTTTTTTTTAGCTCATCAGCTATCATTAGTGTGAGTGTATTTTATGTGCAGCCCAAGACAATTCTTCCAATGTGGCTCAGCTAAGCCAAAAGGTTGGACACCCCTGACTAGATAATATTTTGGACAGTCAGTAGGATAAAAATTTTAAAAAATATTCTAAAATAACTTTCTCAAACTGTTATAAATTCTACAATGTCTTTCTCACTTGTTACAAAACACTCTTTTACCTTTAAAGAATTCAGTTTCTAAAATGTAAGTCTTCTTGTGATTATGCCTATCATTAGTGTAAGGCAAATGTTCTTACCAAACATGATACAATGTGGGTCTTAGAAAAAGTGAAGATTACCTCACGAGGGCAGAAACGCAGTACACTAAACATTACAGTAAAGGAAGTTCATTTTCTATACCTTCCTTATATTTCTTATATTTTCCACTAATAGGTAAAAAGTCTCCACCCTAATTAGCATACATTCAATTATCGATGGGAATAATAAAGTTTAATTATTAAGTTTAATAAAGCTTTACTGGAGAGATTTTTGCAAACTAGTAAGTTGATTTCTAGTATCTTAAGTGTATGTAATCAGTTTTTCCAAGCAGATGTAAAGCCTTCCCTTGATCTATGTCTTTTGTGTGACCGAGCTTTTCCAGAGCAAAGTGCTGTATCACTCACTTCAAAAATCTCTAGTATTTGGTGTAATTCCTAGAACACAGGCTCTTAATAAATAATTGAATGGGTCTGTTTCTCTTTGTCTCCTTCCTCCACAGTCCTGTTTGTTGTCCTCATATTAAATTGATGGTCACAAAATTGATGCTGGCTGTTTGGTTAATGAGTAGCAGCTCATTAAGTATCAGTGACTAGATAACTGATAAGACATCCTTATCACATAGTTTCCTTAAAGAAACTAAGAAAGCTAAACAGACATCATCTTTGGATCCTGCCAGGACATTTAGGATAAATGAGGGGCAGAAAGAGTACCCCCGAGGTCATACCCTGAGATAGTGAGTCCCAAACTTCTGCTAGAACCTCAAGCTACACTGTCACTTTAAAGACTACATTATGATACAGGCAGTTTGAAGAATCTTTTTGAAAGAAACCTCTCTTCAAAGGGAATATTATATTGGCAAATGTGCTGATTAAATTCCTACTGTGCTTTCCATTTTAAAATGTCAGGATCTATTTGCTCTTCTGATTTACTTCCATACCCCACAATATCAGCAGCTGTGGGTTTCGGCAAGCCTGGTATGAAATGATCTAATTTCTTCATATTAAGGAATAAACTGCTTCTCTTCATGTCATGACTGTTACCGGTCTGCAGAGGACATAAATATCCCTTCTTTAATTTTAGTTATTTGATCTCTTGCTAAACTAACAATAATAATACAATGAATAGCCAATTGTTCTCATAAACATGATATGATGTAGCTTTTTGAAAAAGCTTAAAAAATAGAGATAGTGATGATGAACTCAGCAGGACAGAACCCTGTTAACTGAACAAAGTAGCTCCGAAAAGCTGCACACGCTACCACTCCGAGTCTGCCTTAAGTCTTGGAAAAAAAACATTTTTTAAAGATTGATTTTATTGTTTTTGACAAAGAAAGAGACAGAGACAGAGAGAAGGGGGAGGGCTCAGAGCAGTCTCCAAAGTTGTACGTCAGCAGTTTTTGACATGGTTTCATTCCACACATGCGGGCAGGGGGCTGCATAGGACAGGAACCAGGCGGGGGCCTCCCGCATGGGAAGCTTGTCTCAGTGAGAACTGAACTGGGGGCCACACCCAAGTTCATCAAATGGGTCCACACAGGCCAGGGCCGGGATTCAATCCTCGGATCCAGGGCTGCAAAGTGAGTGCTTAACCCGCTGAGCCATCCTGGCATCCCTTGGAAACAATTTTACAAACTAAAATTTTTAAAATCTAGGTCACTGGAAAACAAAAGTCATGTCTTCCTACATATGGAGTTTTATAAGATCTACTTAATTCAGTTATGACCCACATAGAAAAGGTTATTATTGGAATTTTCAGTTATCATTAAAAAATTATTTGGTCTGTGTAGCTGATCCCATACTAAGGCTGTGTTAAATGTTTTCATAGAATGGATCCTTCACATTTTGGAAGTTACATTCCAGGATTGTGACTACACTGAAATAAATGGGCACCAGGGATCCAACACTGATCCGGCATGAGAGAGAACTTAGTAAACACAAAGGATAAACCCTTCCATGGACACTTAGGGTCCATGTGAATGGTGGGGTGACATGAAAAAAATCATAACATATGTGTAAGTTTAGATGGAATGCAGTTGGTAGATAAAGGGCAAGTGATATTTTCCCCCATTTTATGCGCTGGGGAACAAACATACAGCAGTCATCAGGAGAATTCTGCAGGCTTATTCTGGGAGCTTCTACATATACTCCAATATTCTGTTTTTATTCCAAATTATTGTCCTGATTTTCCACAGTATAAATTTCAGTTCAATCCAATAAACACATTTGAATCTGTTTTGAGTGCTAGGTCCTGCAGCTATATTGGACATACCATGAATTATAATTTTGATAAAAATGTAAAAAATACAAGTAAAATAGTTTGATTCTAATTTCATGGACCTGGAAAAGCTGCTTTCAAAGAATATGTTTGAGCTGAATAATTATAGAACTATTGACCAGAAAATTACAAATATACCAAGACCCTGGGACCTATGAATACAAGCTGGTAGTGGCAGGTGGGGGCATGGGGTGAGTATTGAGAAAATGATTGTTTCCAAAGTTGGTGGGTAAAAAGAAACCAACAATTTTTCTCTTTGAAATTACAAGGAGGAGAGGAATATTTCAGCAGACAGTTCAACATTAGCAATAAAGGCTTATAACTTAAATCTAGATGCTTATATTTCTTTAAATTCTTATCTGTCAATGTAGCTATTCAATATACTCTTCTTTAATATTTGTGATGTATAAAAGACACATTTATAGATAAAATTTATTTATTTATCTATGTTGGTTTGGTGATGCTTTCTTTTTTTTTTTTTTTTTCAATTATAGTTGACATTCTATTAGTTTCAGGTATACAGCATAGTGGTTAGACATTTATATAACTTGAAGAGTAACTCCCCCACTAAATCTAGAACCCTCCTGGCACTATACATAGTTATTATAATATCACTGACTATATTTCCTATGCTGTAATTTGCATCCCTGTGACTGTTTTGTAACTCTCCCCTCTCATCTAGCAACCATTATTTTATTTTCTGTACCTGTGAGTCTGCTTCTGTTTTGTTTGTTCTTAGATTGTGTTCTTTTAGTTCCGCATACGGGATCCAGCAGATGTAATACTCTACTGGAACGTTATCACCTCATAAAAAGGGGTGGGGGGTGTTACTTCTGCTGGACCCTGTTTAAGTGAGATCATATGGTATTTTTCTTACTCTGAGTTGTTTCAAATGGCATAATACCTTCTAGGGTCCATTCATGTTGTCACAAATAATAAGATCTCTCTTTTTTTTTTATGACAGAGAAATATTCCATTGTATATATGTACCTCTTCTTTATCCAATCATCTTTTGATGGATATGTAGGTCACTTCTATGTCTTGGCTACTGTAAACAAAGCTGCAATGAACACAGAGATGCATATACCTTTTTTAATTAGTATTTTGGATTTCTTTGGATAAATACCCAGAAGTGGAATTGCTGGGTTAGAGGTACTTCTATTTTTAATTTTGGGGGGAATTTCCTTACTGTTTTTCATAGTGGCTACACCAAATTGCAATCCAATGTTTTACTCCACAACCTCACCAATGCTTGTTAATCGATAGCCATTCTGACAGATGGAAGGTGACATCTCATTGTGATTTTAATTTGGATTTCTCTGATGATTCATATATCTGTTGGCTATCTTTATGTCCTCTTTGGAGAAATGTCTATTCAAATCCTCTACCCATTATTTAAATTTGGGTTTTTTTGTTTTTTGTTATTTGAGTTTGTTTTTGTTTTTGTTTTTTTGGTGTTAACTTATATGAGTTCTTTATAAATTTTATATATTAACCCTGTATCTGATGAATATCTTTTTGGTTATATCTCCTTGGGCAAGTTGATTAACAGAAAAATATAAACAAATGGGACTCTATCAAACTAAAAATATTTTGTACATCAAAGAAAAAAAAACAATAAGACCACCTACCAAATAAAATAAAATATTCTACAATGAGAATGCATGATAGTTACAAGATGGTCATAGGAATGTGAAGTGCAGCATAGAGAATGTTGTCAATAATACTGTAATAACTATGTGTGGTGCCAGGGGGTACTAGACTTATCGGAAGGGTAATTTTGTAAGTTCTATAAATGTCTTACCACTATGCTGTACATTTGAAACTAATATAATATTGAATGTCAACAGTACTTGAGAAATAAAACTACATAAAAATGCAAAAGAATGCCAGCATTCCAAAACCAAATAAATAAAATAAAATAAAATTTTATTTATAGATGTTTGTTTTTAATATACCCTTTTTAAGTATTTGTGATGTTTTATATCTAAACAAAAAGTGAAGTGGTGGAATAAACAACGCTAGTTTCCCATACCTGGAAGCCTAGCTATCCAGCAAACAAAACTGTTTCCTTCTACATGATGGCAGCTGACCCCGATTGTCTTTACCATAATCAGTGTTAAAGTGCTAGCCAACCTCCACGGTGTTGACAACCAATTTTGATGATTAGAGAAATATTGTTCTGGTGTTCCACAAAGTAGGTGTGGGCAGCTTTGCAAGCAGCTGCTTGACAGCACTGACTGGATAGAGACTCAATGGGGGAAATGTGAAGATAGGAAGCAGTTTGGAAGGAATGAATGGCAACCAATACAGTTAATTGAGCTCTATACACTCAACACCGGCCTTGTGCTGTGGTCAACACAGTCAGCTCTGACATGGAGCCCGGGCCATCCCAGAGATGAAATAACATCACTGAATCAAATAGCACCATGTCCTTTTTCTGGATTGAAAATTCTGATTCTAGTACAGAAATAGAATGTCCACAAATTAATTTTAGGTGACAGGTCTTTTAGTGACATAGGGAAGCAGTAGTTCATGACTCAATATGACCCCATCTAGCCCTCATCATGCAAAGTGTTTTACCCATATCCTGTATGTAACTTAATTATGCACTTATTTCCCATCTATGGGTCTTATTTTTGTATTTGCTTTTCCTGTGAATTTGTTCTTATCAAATAAATTGTAAGCAGAAAAGACAATGATTTTTCATTCTACTTTTGTGAGGTTGTAGTTAGCAAAGTTATTCACAGAGTAAATTTTGGAGAGAAATCATCGTCGTTGAGTCCTGGCTCTGCCATTTACTTGTTGTGTGACTTAAGCTCTAGGATTGGGATGAGTAGGACCTTGGTCTTGGGTGCACAATTTAAGGGAGTGCCTGAAATTAACAATCAAGATACAAATATGAATAAATATTTTAAAAAATCAAAATTTAGAGAAAAGCCATGGTGAATACAATATCAATGTTTTAAATAAAGGCAGGCGTTTGTTTTGAGACCTTGCTATGCTATTCAAGGAACAGTATTTTCCAACCAGCCTGTGGCTTTTGTGACATCGTGTCTCCTAAGGGTACATGGAAGAAAGGTGACAGAAGAGAACAGACTGAGTAATACTAGGCTTTATGTAGACATTTAAAAATAATATTTTAGTTGTAGAATTTTTATTAACTTCTACTTGGTCAAAATATGGGAGTATATTTTGGTAAGTGCACACACAGGCACAAAGTTGGGTTTTTTTGTTTTTTATTTTGTCTCAGATTTCATGTCTTGGTTATGTTGCCTAACCTAAGTTTTAGTTCCCTTAAAGGGGATCATTATAGTACCAACCTCATAGTATTATTATAAAATGTAAATTAAGTAACACAACTAAGTAACTTCTCACATTCCTGTACTCAGTATGTGTTAAAAACTAATTTCTAAAGGGTTAGTTTTATGACTCTACATAATTCCTCAGTTTAGTCAGGTAAGTAATGAATACCCCTATAGTAGTTGATCAATCATCAGTGAGGCTGGAGGACAGTGAGTTTGTATTAATTAAAAATCTAGGGATACTGGGATAGCTCAGTGGTCTGAGTGCTGGCTTCATAATCACAAGGTCTAGAGTTCGATTCCTGGCCCCAGCCCGTGCAAACCCCATATGCTGAACTGTGGCACAACTGGTAACAACAATAGCTGGGATGGCTCAGCGGTAAATGTTCTCATCTCCCACGTGGGAGAACCCACATTGGGTTCCTCCCTACATGGCCCCACATCCACTTCTGTAGAATGAAACCATGTCACAACTAATAATGTACAACTATGGAGACTGTTCTGAGCTTTCCCCCCTTCTCTCTCTCTCTCTCTCTCTCTCTCTCTCTCTCTCTCTCTCTCTCTCTCTCTCTCTCTCCCCCTTTTCTCAAACAATAAAATACATCTTCAAAAAAATCTAATGTGTGTCAGAATTAGTATAGGTTAGCTAGTTCAATCTATATTTTTCATTAAATTATAAGGGTCCATCAAGTGTAAAGTCCCAGAAAGTTTTGGAAATATTTGTTAATATTTTTAAAAGTTGTCAAAATTTGTTTTTTGAAGAACAAGGAAAGAAAAAGAAGACAAGAGTTCTCTATATAAAACTCTCTTACCAACACATTTCCTACAGATCCTAAGATCATCATTCTCAGGTAGGAGTTGAAGTATAGTCTCTGATCCCTAGAATCATAGAGTATATGACTCCCGAAGGCCCTTCCAATCAGCAAAGTGCCCACACCTCAACAATCTACAGGTTATATAAATGTTCTGGCCTCCTGGAATTTCTTTTAAGTTTTTCATTTCTGGTACTCCAGAACATTTCCTTCTTTGTTTTGTGATGGTTTGGTTTTCATTACTGCACATTGTCTCTGAGGCTTTTGTGTCCCTGGTCCTGGGAATCTTTGCTTTTTGATGATGTGACTTGTGTCTCCTTACATTGTGTGACCTTTGATCAAGTTACTTATCAGTTTTTTTCAGATTGTTGTAAAGAGTAAATGAGGTAAGATTTGAAAGAACTTTGCACAGTGCCTAAAACATAATAGGTACTAAATAAATTTAAGCCATGACTACTAAGAATATAAAATTGTAATAGTGGTCATAGCACGGTTTTGGTATTATTTCCCTCCTAGCTCTAGACATTTCCATGTTTGCTTGCACTCGTTTTCTCTACCTCTTCTCCTATATGCTCTGTGAAGGCAGCCATTCACACACAGGTTTTTGCCTCAGCCCCTTTAAAACTGGGATTCTAGACTCTCTCAGAATCTCAGGATGTTTTAAATTATAGGACACACTTCGCAAATGAATCCTATCTTTCCCAACAAAGGAACAAACTCTTCCCTCTACAACACTTAATTGCCCAGAGAACCAAAACAAACAAAAGTTTTTGAATGCATTGAGTTTTTTGCTTCCTCGATATATCTTCCCTCTATCATTTAAACCACCCTGGCTAGTCACACCCAACTACACAAAATAGGAAAGAGCAGTTTTTCTTGCCAATCTTCCAACTTTCTTTCTTCCCACAACAAAGTTGCAGATGGAAATATTCCAGATAGCAAATCATTTACTAAACGATAAAGAAGCATTGTGAAATCCAAGATCCTTACAAAACAGTCCCTGTGCAATAAAGCAAGGGCTGTAAAATCCAACTTGTGCTGGAGGACCTGCAGGGGGAGCCTGCCTCCTTAATTATTGGCTTCCAGATTAGCAGATGCTGAGGGAAAAGCCTTCTACTCTTTTTCTGCTGCCAGCACACAACACTTAGCCCCTGCTTCCAGAATTTAAGCTCTCTCCTTTTCATTTTCTGTATCTTTCTTTGTTAAGAAGACAGCAGCACAGACTCGTAGTGCCTTCTTTATGTGGGTATAAACATACACACATTGAGAAAGCTGGGATGGTTCAGCCGGTTAAGCACTCACTTTGAAGCCCCGGGGACGAAGGATTGAATCCCGGCCCCTGCCATGAGGACCCACATGCTGAACTGGGGTGTGCCCCCAGTTCAGTTCTTGCTGGGACCTATGTGGGAGGTTCCCAGCCCAGTTCCTGCCCTGAGCAACCCTGTGCCCACCTGTGGAGTGAAACTATATGGAAAACTAATGTCAACTATGGAGACTGCTCTGGGCCCTCCCCCTTCTCTCTGTTTCTCTCTGTCAAACCTCAATAGAATAAATCTTTAAAAAAGAAAAAAAGAAAAAACATAGACACATTGCTTCAGGTGTAAGTCTTACACAGGGTATGATTCTCTGCAGGTAGTACTACAAACACACACACACACAAACACACACACAAGCTGTCCTGAAAGTATCTAGCATGTAACCGTTCTCGTTATATTGACAATAGATGGATGTTGTGTCTTATATAAGAGTTTCTACTAAGTATATTCTGGGGAAAAAAAAACACTATATAAACCATTTAAGAAGCCTACATTCATTTTTCTGCTTCAGCCCATACTTGAATTATCATTCAGTTGGCTTCCAAATTTCTTCTCCCCTGAATCTGATTCATTTTTTCAAACTGGAGATTCAAAATCACAGCTCTTGTTTTCATTATTTTACAACTTCTTCCCCATCAGATGCAGTCCTGTTCACTCTTCTTTGCTTTAGTTGCCTCCATGTCCCCTGGCCCGTGCACATAATGACTTATCTGTTGTCTAGAGTTAGACCAATGGCTCCTCGGAGGACCGTTTAAAAAATTGCCCCTACTGGAGGCCCCCAGCCAAGTTGCCGCCCTGTGCAGCCCCTGCCCACCTGTGTAGAATAAAACCTTGTCAAAAACTGATGATGTACAACTATGGAGACTGCTCTGGGCCCTCCCCCTTCTCTCTGAATCTCTCTGTCTCTCCCTGTCTCTGCCTGTCAAAAACAAAACAAACAAAAACACAATAAAATAAATATATTTTTTAAATGCCCCAACTAGGTCTCACCCCAGAACAACCGAGTTCAAATCTTCAGAGCAGAAGCTTATATATCAGAGGGTTTTCAAAGCAACTTAATTGAGAATACTGAGTTACAATAAAGGGGTATAAGGATATAACCCTTTCTCTACCCTGTGCCCCTCAAGAATCCCTTCTCACCAGGCCTTTAGTGCATTTACTGACATTGACCAGCATGTAATACCCTCAGGACCTTGTCCATAGAAATTCTGAGTAGAACAAGAATAATAAGGGCTTTTCATCACAGACTCAAGAAAGCATATGGAATAGAGAAACCAAGCACTGCCAATAAACTCTGACACTAAAATTCAGATGAACCTTTCAATCTGCTCTTCTCAGGTCCTCTTTGAAGGTAGCACAAAAACAGAAAAAAGAGCAGAAGGGCAAGGACTGTGACTAGGCTGAGATAAGGACTCAAGGAGGTGCGAAAACACAAAAGTTAAGGAGGCACTCACTCTCAGGTGCCCAAACTGTACTTGTAAGACCCTGAAAGAGAGCTCCTCCTTAAATTTTGTGCCCTAGGAGTTACTCAGGACTTTGTTCTGGTCCTGCCTCTGAGAGAAGATAAAATGCAACAATCTCTAAAGTAATGTTGGGAAGACTATAATCACCCAGTTCAGGTAAAGATTTAATAAGCAAAATTGACAGTTTCCTCAGCAAATGTTAGTATTAAGATTTCTGGGGGAAGCTGGGATGGCTCAGTGGGTTAAGCGCTCACTTTGCAGCACCGGGGACCGAGGATTGAATCCTGGCCCAGCCCGTGCGGACCCATATGCTGAACTGGGAGCTCCCCCAGTTCAGTTCTCTCTCTGTCTCTGTCTCTGTCTCTGAATCTCTCTCCCTCTGTCAAAAATAAAAATAAATAAATAAAAATATATTAAAGATTTCTGAACTTGGGGAAGCCGGGATGGCTCAGTGGGTTAAGCGCTCACTTTGCAGCCCTGGGGACCGAGGATCGAACCCCAGCCCCAGCCCGTGTGGACCCATGTGCTGAACTGGGAGGTGCCCCCAGTTCAGTTCTTTCACTCTGTCTCTGTATCTCTATCTCTATCTCTCTATCTCTCTATCTCTCTCTCCCTCTCTCTCTCTCTCTCTCTCTCTCTCTCTGTCAAAAACAATAAAAAAAAATCTTTAAAAGATTTCTAAACTTAAAACAAGAATTATGATATGCCACTAGCCCCCAATGCTGAGCCCCACAAATTCCACCCCAGACGTGCAGCTTATAGAGGGATACAGAAAGGAAGTTCTAATGAGAAGAGCAGCAAATTTCTATTCATTTTATAAGAGGGTAATGGTAGTTCTTAACTGAAAGTCAAATGCTATGATGCTTTGTCTAGCAACATACTAAATATGTCTTACTTTCAATTCTCCATTCACGATCTCTAGTTTTCCAAGATATTAATGAATTAATACAGGTAGAATACCTAGCCCAGAGCTGTCACAATTGTGTACTCAATAACTGTTAACTACTTTTCTCACCAGGAGGATAATGGAACTCAGGAAACACTTATCACCCAAGATCACTTCATCAGTAATTCTACATTATTTAAAGACAGAGTCCAGCTAGGTACAGACTATGGGCTCTACCTCTCTCCAGTCCAAATCCATGATGATGACCGGAAGTTCTCTTGCTGTGTTATAGTCAGGTCTGGCAAAATCTTGAGGAGCTCCACCACCATCAAGGTTTTTGGTAAGAGCATTTGTTCTCTGGACTCCTTGACATTCTCTTGTCAATGTCTCCTACCTCACTGTCCCCTAGAGAGGTAGCACCCTGTTAGCTGGAGAGCAGCCATGCGAGGGTAGCTATTCTGGAGTTCTATTTACCTTGATACTTGTCATTCATGTTGGAGGTGGGGATGAAGGTATAAAGTAACAGAAGAATGATTCAGTTAATAGAATCAAATCACACAGAAAGCCATAGATTGGTCAATTTCCTGGTGATCATTACCTTATCTATAATTTTAATACTTCCTAAGAATACTGGATATCTCTTTAGTTATAACTTCCAAAGTCTAATTGCTTAGTTGTCTACTTGTGTTATTTGCTTGCTGGAGCAAGACAGAATAAGGCCAGCATAAGAAAGCAAGTTGATAAACACAGCTCCAAAGGAACTCTGCAGGTATCTCCTCACCCTCCCCAAGGCTATCTGCGGTGAAGACTGTCTAACTCCTCCAACAAAGGAGGCTGCAAGGATGGCCTTCTGACCTTACATGGTGAAAATTTGGGGCAAAGAGTGAAAATTTTACTTTGCTCAATGATGCAAGGAAATACTAATAAACAGAAATCCCTAGCTTTGAATATTTTTTATCTTTGTGACCAAGAACTGTGTTTTTTTTTAATAGCATTTTTAAATTAAGGCAAAGGAAAAAGCAGTGATGTGGATGAACAATTAATTCATTTGAAAATGAGGTAAACAAAGAGAAAATTACTTCACAAAACATAAGGTCATGGTCTGCTAGATTTTTTTCCTCAGTTCCCTGAATGACAGCGCAAGAGGAAAAAAAATGTTTTTACTTTTTACTTAGAATGTTACCGAATTATTATTGGACGTCACATAGTTCAGTATATGAGAGGTAATCCTGAGAAACATCTGAAAAGGAAACATCAGAAGGGAAGGCAGATAATAGAATGTATGTGATTGAGCTGTGGGCTTAGAGCTCAATACTCCAGGGAACTCTGGAAGAACACACATGAGTATTTTCCCAAATAAAGGCAAGAAAGCTGGGGTATTAGTCACCAGCAGATGGGAATCAGTTATCTTCATGAATTCTCTAGGACTTCCAATTTAGCCTAATTATGTAAATTGTAAGTATGCTCCCAGAACCCCAATAAATCCTTAGGAGAGTGTTATTGGTGTTCCCAGCAAGAGGCCTCAGAAGTAGAAGCAAATGCCCAGTGGATTTGCTGGTGCTAACGGCACCTGCGACAGGTCTTCATATTCTCTCCAATGGTTCATAGACGGCTTCATCTGCTTTACTCAAGAACTTACTTCATTTCATCATGTACTCCATGTTTACTTTGTACTGGGCACTGTTAAATGCTAGAGAGGGAGAAATGAATAAGTAATCTGGTTTTGAGGTGCTTCCAATCTAGCAGGACAACAAAATCACTGAAATTGTCCTTGATAACTTCTAGTACCAAACAATTAAACAAGTATCAAATGTTTCCTTCTATCCCCTCAGAAGCCTATAAGTTATTTTGAGTTTCTGGGCCTATGGACAAGTAGAACACTCCTCCCTTCTCTCTCCCCACCACTTGCCCCTCTCCTCCTCCACATTCCATGTTGCACTTGAAGCACTGATAATCATTGTTCAAGTATCAGTTAGATGTCACATCCTTCAAAAGCCTCTTATCCCCCAAGATTGAGTTAGTGGCTTCTCTTTAAAGCTTTTTCTTCAAATCCTATATGTCCTCAATTATAGAACTTATCTTAGTGTGTTCTAATTTTTAGTTTATATATCTGTATTTTCTGTGAAAATATAATTATCTTGAGGATAGTGAAAATGACTTACCCACCTTTGCTTCCTAGGCATTTAACGTTCTGCCAGGCAGAGTGGGTGTTTCATAAATATTTGATGAATGAGGAATCTTTGTCTCTCTCTCTCACACACACACACACACACACGTGCACATGCTCAAGGTAGAAGGGCATTCAGTACCACTAACTGTGTTTTATTTGCCTTTAAGCTAAACCAGAAATCCCCACGATTGTGGAAAATAACTCCACGGATGTCTTGGGAAAGGTGAGTCACATTAAAGCTTTTGCTAATTTATAGTACAACGTGCCATAGTGTGTCAGTTTGCATTGTTGTCCAGAATGTTTTTCAAAGGATATTGCTTCTTGGCCCTCAGCCAATTAATTTCTGGTGAGGCTTAGAGAAAGCTGAATTGATTCTAGAAACTTAATGGGAATCCTTACTTTCTGACTTAAGGCTTTCAGAATAGGTGATCTGTGATTCCTAGTCCTTAATTTTCATGGAAGAAAATAGTCTTGGTAGCTTAAACTTCTCTTTAATAAAAATCTAAAGAGTTCATGATGGAAAAGTAGGGCAAAAAGCAGTGTGAATTCTAGTGAAAGAATGAGTTTTATGTTCAGCTGACATTTAATTTGTTCTAACCCATTTTCTGTACCAACTTTCTCATTGTTTTTATTTTGAAGTTAACAAGAGGCAATGTGCCCTTCTGCACTCTTTCAAAATCTTGGCTTGTTCTTAGGCAGTAGGAGAAAGGGCAGGAGAGAAAGGAAAGAAAAGCAGGGCCCTCTGACTTCAATTTCTTGTAGGTAGTTCCCAGCCGTTAATGGGATCTAAGTTACTTGCCAGCTTTTCTTGCTGGTTGTGACCTTGGGCAATGTATTTCACCTCTTTGTAGTTAGTTTTCCCACTTACCAGTATATGAAGAAGATAAGAAGCGTATCTACACATTGTTGTTGTTCTTAAGAATTAAGTTAGGTAATATATGAAAAGTTCTTAGTATGTAGGGTGGCATATATTATTTGGTTGATAGTACTATTCTATGTGTTAATCAGTTGTTTAATGGTATTATGACTTCATTCAAGTTTTTCAAAACTCCAACTAAAGTATATATTCTTAATTCTGAAATATTTCCTATGAGATGAGAGAAAATTATACTCATACTCTAGTTTCTTCTAGACCCAAGAACACTAAGTTGGTTATGATTTCTAGTTCTGCTGAGTATCAGTCACTTAATTTTATAGCTGAATACAAATTATAGCTCAGATTCTATGCGAGACTTTTAGATGATTGTATATGTGTAATATCTGAGTATTTGTGTCTTTTGTTGATTTTACGTATCAGTCTTTCTAATAATCATTATTTAGTCATGAGCAGGTAGAAAAAGATTAAAATTTTTTGATTCTGCCACAATTAATTTCCAATTTGACCAGTGGACTTTATTATAATA
>PVKE010021354.1:0-26590 GCA_004027555.1 Craseonycteris thonglongyai | reverse complement strand
TGTGACTATTTTCATAACATGTTCAAAGGGCAGTATTTTACAACACAAAGCTTCCTGATGGATAATACAGTGGTAGGACATAAAGTTTGAAAATGATTCATCTTTCCTGCAAAGGGCAATAAATCCTTTGTTTTGACCAACCATTGCTGGTGCCCCATTGGTAGTTATTGCAGACAACTTATGCAAAGGCATGTTTATCCACCTGGCGTATGTTCTGGAAGTTTTATAAATATCCTCACCTCTCGTCTGTCCTTTCATTGGTAATATTTGCAACAGCTCCTCTTTTACTGTGAAGTGACTAAATACCATTCTCACCATAACTGCCAACTGTGCGGTGTCTGGTATATCTGTTGACTCGTCAAATTGCAGAGAGAAGCAGTCCCATATTTCCAAGTCAGTCTTTAACTGAGTTGGCAAGTCTTCTGAAATTGCGTGTATTCTTCTTGAGACTGTGTTATTTGACAACTGTAGGTCTTGTATCGCTGACATAATCTCATGCTTGTTAGAATATTCCTCAAACAAACCATCGGCGGCAGTCAGAAATGCTTCTTTTAACAATTCACCATCCTGGAAAGGCTTTTTCTTCTTTGCGAGCATGTGAGAAATTTTGAAAGAAGCAATGGTTGCCTTCTTAGATTTTTCCACATGTCTAGTGAAAACAGTCTGTTGAGTAGTTAAACTTCATTTTAGTTGATTTATTTTTTTCTTTCTTACTTCAGATTTAAGTGGATAATTCGTATCAAAAGTGGTATGACTTGTCTGAAAGTGACGTTCAACATTATGTGTTTTTCGGCACTGCAATACTACTGCCACACAACAGGCAAACGCATTTACCTTTTCAATTAATGAAACAATATGATTCCTCCCAGTCTGTGTTAAAATTATAGGTTCGTTTTCTCTTATTTGGTCCACTCATTTTAGGACTAAAGAAATAAAAATAAAAATAGTTATAGAACTACAATATCATATCAAATTGCCACCATAATAATAGATTACCTACCTGGCTTTTAGTTCCTTTAAAATTGAATATCTCAAAACACTGTGATCCTAGCTAACCGTCACGACCCGATCAGTCCAGCAACCGCAATCAAAACGGCAACTTGGCGGCTCCCGGTTGGGGGGAGGAGAGTTTAAAGAGCGCAGCGGCTACACAAGACGCGACATGTACAAAGGCGAAAGCTAGGGACAAACTTATACATACGATATCGCACACATACCAACGAATATAATAAACCTGTGTAGATGCTCAAACAATATTTTAAAATTCTAACAAAAGTATTAAAATAAATTATAGTTTTACTTAGTGTTTATGAAAAACTTCTGATGCAGTCAAATAATGGTGGGCGCACACAAATCGGGCCGCTGGCGCCGTGGCGCCTGCAGGCACAGGGTTGGGAATCCCTGAATAAGGTATGATCAGTCCTGGCCAAGTAGGGTAGAGCTTGCAAGTCTAGTTTAAGACCCTTTGCTGTCACCAAAGAGCTTGTAGTCTGGGTGAGAAGCAGAGAAACTGGTATAAAACAGTCAGCTGTAAATCTAACAGTGTATTATATGCTAATACATTTCTTTGAATTCAAGGTAACCTGAATTTCTCTACCCTATTTTAATTAGGTCTGCCTGAATGTCTGTTATTATCTTTCATCAGACCTTGCTCATAGCCTTCAGAGAACCTATCACAGATTGTAAATCTGTATTCATATAGATTACAGATGCCTGATGTCCCTATTCGATTGTAAGCTTTAATGGCAGGTGCCTTGTTTGATTTATCCACTGACGCATATTTAATGCTTAGCATAGGGTTCAGCATTTATAAACACATTGGAATGAATGACTGAATGAATGAGAGAAAGAATGAATGAGTAAATATCACTGCTTGAGGAAAATTAGAAAAGTTCATTTGACTTGGCATGTTAGATGGAAGGCACATGAATTAGGGATTTTTGTTGTTATTGTTTATATCTAGTATGTTTGGAAGAAAACAGGGCAGTCAGGACTGTGGATGTGAAAAAAAAAACAATGTGTGGAAGCACCTCCTTCACTACAGCCCAGAGTGTCTAGAGATACAAGTTCACACTTCAGGAAGCAGAATGAGACTGTGTCCAACCTGGTCTATGGTTTGTAGTTCTTAAGGGAATCTCTTGGGGAGTTGAGAACGTAATATTATAATAAAAGTGCCTTATTAGTAAGCATGCAATCATAGTAGCAGCTGCTATCTACAAAGCACTTTCAGTGTGCAGCATCTTGTGGTTAAATATTTCTGCAGTATAATCTCTTAATTCTGAACAGTGGCCCTGTGGGAGACTGTCAGGGTCTGGAACTGGGGAGGTTGGGGGTGCAAGGCACCCACAACTGTTTGACCTGGATCTGACTGAGCACACTGGAAAAATACAAGGTATTGTTCCTTCTCTCTCAGTTTCCTTTCAAGCAGGTTGAGCGGATTTGCAGGCAACATGTTTTTCCTCAGGCCGTTCAATCTAGCCAGGTAAGAAAACATCTTGGACAGCTATTGCTTAGTGCCAGGAAGTCTGGTAAAGGTTAATTTATAAAGATTAGTTTGTAGATATACTTCCCTGTAACTCCCTAAGAAACTGACATGTATCATTATCTTTAGATTACATTGTTTCAAGGTTAAGCTTCTTTGTTAGAAGCTTATAAGTCTGATGCTCAATAAACTCGGGTCTGCAGTCATATTTTGCAGACGTCCCAATCCCATCTTTGTGTTTGTCTGTCTTTTAATCCTCACTCCCCTTTTCAGGCTGTTCGTGAACGACGGGCCAGACCTGTCATGGCCCTAAGGGGTAGGTATTATTATTACTGAACCCATTTTACCCGAAAACCACTAAGGATCAGGAGAGGCTAAATAGCTGTAATTTGAACCCAGTTCTGTCTGTAAGACTGCATGCCTCTCTCAAGGAAACAGAAAGAAAATAAAACAAGGGTCTAGTTCTTTTTCTGATGGATTAATTTTATCACCTCCCTCTTGTGTGTGTGTGTATGTGTGCATGAAACCACTTTGAGACAGGCATTCATTCATTCATTTAATCAATCAATAGATGATGAACTTTAAGGACCTTTGGGGTTCAAAAATTTACTCATTTATCTAGTCAACAAATAGTTCCTGAATACCCATTATGTAAAGGGCGTCCCAAAATTCACGCAAGATTTGAACTTTGCGTCATTTGTGTGGTAAAGTGTTGCCAACAACCAAAAAAAGACAGCGTGACAGCTGGGTTTTTAAAAATGGAGTGCTACATGAAAGAACAATGAGTTTTTTATTGTTGAGCAATGAAAATTTACAATTTTTAACTATACACCTGTGTTTTCTATCAAAATTACTTCTTGCGTGAATTTTGGGACAACCTTTACCAGGCGCCGTTCTAGGACCTTATCATTTATCAATAGCAGTCCAAAAACCCTACACCCTCATGAAGCTTACATTCTAGATGGGGAGACAAACCATAATCAATAAACAAACTAATGAATAAGTAAATTATACTGTGTTTTAAAAGGTATTAACTGAAGAAAAGAAACAAAAGATTAAGGGGCCTGGGCAAGGGGCTCAAGGAAGGAGGAAGGCTAGATTTCACGTTCAAATAGGGAGTTCAGATAAGGCCTCAACAAGAAGCTGACATTGGAGCAAATATGTGAAAGAAGGAGGGAGTGAACCAAGTCTGTCTCCAGGAGTAGAATGTTCTAGGTCAAAGGAACAATTGTTGCAAAGGCCTTAAGGTAGAGTGAGGACAATGAATCCACTGCTTTCCAGGAGTTTACATACTTGAGGTTAAAAAGCTAAACAAACAAAGTAATTATAAATAATTATACTTGAGGGTAATAAGCAGGAAGGAGGTCTGCACCTACTGTGTTGAGAGCATGGAAGCAAAGGAACTGATGACTCAGAGGCATTTAAAAGTGCCTTACTGAGGAGGTGATGCTGTCTTTTCTTCCTTTTTTTTTTTAAGGTTTATTTTATTGTTTGAGAGAGACAGAGAAGGGGGAGGGCCCAGAGCAGTTTCCATAGCTGCACATCATTAGCTGTGATAGTTTCATTCCACACAGGTGGATGTGGGGCCACACAGGGCGGGAACTGAGCTGGGGGCCTCCCACGTGGGAGATGTGCCGCTGCTCAGCATATGGGTTTGCAAGGGCCAGGGCTGGGACTCAATCCCTGGTCCTCATGGTTGCAAGGCAAGTGCTCAATCTGTTGAGCTCTCCCAGCATCTCTGGTGATGTTTTAATTTATTAAACATAGGACATTTTTCTGACTGGGGAGGACTGACAGAAGGCATCTAAGAAACTCCATGGAGCATTCTGTATTCAGGCAGCAAGAAAGGCTTTGCCTGGTGTCTGAGATGACAAGAGGTTGCTGAGTTGAAAAGGTGGATTGAGGTCAGATTGTAGTCTTGCTTGCTAGCACATTTCACTTTTTAAATTTTATTTATTTATTTATTTTATTGTTTTTGACAGACAGAGAGAGAGAGAGATACAGAGACATAGAGAGAACTGAACTGGGGGCACTCCCCAGTTCAGCATATGGGTCCGCACGGGCCAGGGCTGGGATTCGATCCTGGGTTCCTGGTGCTGCAAAGTGAGCGCCTAACCCACTGAGCCATTCCGGCTTCCCTACATTTCACTTTTTGAAGATGATGTGGAAACTCTGAAGGGTTTAAGCAAGGTAAAGGGATATTTTCATAGATTAAAAAAAAAAATTGAAACTTTAGGAGGCTAAGAAACTTCCAGGGCCACAGAGCTTCTGAGTGGTATAGCCAATATTTAAGTCCAAGCTTGTCTGACCTCTGAATCCCATGATGACACCAGAATTCACCTTACCTGTATAAAGGTGTGATTTTGTTGTTACAGCAGGACTTTGGTTACTTTGTGAAGTGGAATAATGTTCTTAGAAGGGGAGAGTGGTCAGTGGTCAGTGGTCAGTGGTAGGGGAGAGTTGTCTTTGGGAGTTGCAGGATCCACTCTGCCTAGAATTCTACTTTTTCAAGGAACCAGAACTCATGTAACCAGTTATTTTAATAATATTCGTATCAAAGATGTACGTGACGTAAGTGGCCACTAATATTTCTTCCTTTTTATAGCTAAGTATGTAGTGTGATAAATATGTGAAGTAACTTTATTGAATTCACCCAGCAAATCACTGTCAGACCTGAATGAGAGAACATGGCTAAACAATCTGATAAAAATACATGAATGTATCCAGTTGGCAGGAATACGTTAGGCCTTATTTTTATGAGTTAGAACTACATGTAAAAACAACTATGCTGAACAAACTTAAGTTGGCTAATTTAAGTTGAAGGTGCATTGAAATTAAATATTACATTGTTTGTGTAGGAAAATTGTAGCTGGTTTTCGTTTTCTTAAAAGGCAAAATGTAGAAGCTACTGACAGATACAGCATACCGTTCTTTTCAAGGATGTTTTTATATCATGATTGTTAAAGAAAAGTAATATATTGGCCTGAATTCGGTATCTTGTTAATATGTGACTCTACATAAGTTTAAAGTTAGGCCTGTAGTGTTTATGTTCTCCTTACTATTTTTCTATTTCTTTTTCTTTGCATGCATGTGTGTATGTGTGTTATATGGAAAGATTAAAGAATAAAACTTTAAGAATATACTTTTTAAATTTAAGAACATGATCATGCTTATTATAAATATATCAGGGTGTACTAAATAATTATACTCATGAAACCTCAAGTCCCACAATTTAATATCAGTTTACATGACTTACATTTATCACTTTATTAGCTTTCCCGTGATTCACATCAATTGAATGATAGTTTTCATTCACATTCAGGGTGATGCTAATTTATAATTATTAACCACCGAGTCTCAGACTTTAGCAGGTTAAAATCAGAATGTTTTTAACCTTGGATCAGAATCACCTGGTGGGCTTGTTAATACATAAATTGCTAGGCTTCACTGCCCGGGTTTCTGATTTAGTAGGTCTGGAGTGGGGCCTGATAATTTGCCTTCCTAACAAGTCTCAGCTGATATTGAATCTGTGATCCGGGTCCACACACTGAAAACCGCGGCCCTAGACGCCAAGACGCCTGAGCATTTCTCTCTGCACTCTCTCCCACATTCTTACATCAAAACCAGCCTCTGTGAACCCAAAAGGACCTGAAGATTTCTGCGCACCTTCCAGAGGCAAGACTGAAGTTCTATTTGAGCTGGGAAGTGTTTTTGGTAAAATGTTTTAGTCTAGAATTGTGCTTTCTGACCAAACGTTAAGTGAAAGCGTAACTGTGATTTGATTTATTGTAGATCTGAGGGCAACTTGTAACTTTTCACTCCACTACCCCAGACTTTTTTGTTTTGTTTCAGTTTTCTTGTCACCCTGTCCAAATTCAGGTGTTGCTTGAACTCTGGCTGGCATGATATTTAAATAAGTCTTACTCAAAGGCTGCAATGTATTCCTTTCACCTCGCTTAGAAAGGTGAACTACAAGTCCTTATTACCGGTACTTGGGAAGTTGTGCTATTATCAAATAAATGCCTTTTTGGTCTGGGGGCTCTTAAGAAATGTTTTAAAGTTAGGTACCTAATAATCTTTAGGATAAGTAAAAGAATGATATGCATACTACTGTATTATTTTATGGTTCGGCATCTTGGCTTTCATTTGTTATTTGAAATAATATGCTTACTACTGGTTATTGCAGGTAGCCTATATAAGCCAACATAAATCATCCATTAAAGATGTAGTTTTTTGTTGTTACTCAAATACTTATCTCAGGGAAATAGGAGTCTCCATGACCACAATCAAAGCCTTTGACCCAATTTGTCTGCCAACTTTTTGGGGTGGTTCACAGTAAAACACAACAGGTACTAAATCTGCCTGGGGCAGGGAAGTGCAAAATAAATTTGAGACAACCTTTCAAGACTTACAGGTAATTAGCTCCACATGATTTAGCTGCATTTGTACCAAGTGTTTGCTCATGCTGAGAAAAATATTTTGTCTCTTTCATCAGTGGATCTAAAAATGCTTCACAAACACTAATTCTTATCATACATCGTATCACCCCATTTCCAGATGAGGAAACCCCATTTCCAGATGAGCAATAAGAGCCAGCAAAGTCATTTGCCCCCGGCCCCGAGTCTGGGTGCAGTGAAGTTTTGGGCAGAATATTTATTTTGGTCTCTTGACCTTGGGGTCATACTTCTTCCTCTTGATGAAACAGCTGGCACCATATCTTAAATTTTAACCACCAAGTCTGGCCCTTGAGCCTATGTAATCTATTCAAAACATGACAGTGGAAATTTAGGAAAGCTATGTGGCTATGTTTTTATATAGATAAACCCTGAAAGGAGTATATGTAAGCACATAGGAGGGTTGTCCAGAAAGTATCCAGCCATGTAACTGTTCTTGTTATATTGGCCATGGCTGGACTTTTTGGGACAGCCCTCCTATGTGTATGCTTCTGAGATAGAATTATGTCTTACTTAGAAAGTGTTCTGTAAGAGTTAATCTATTGGACTTTGTCCTGTGGAGAGAGTGATCAAGATGAATCAACTAGAGTAGGAATGAAGGGTCACTTCTGGCTGTGTGCCAGAGTTAGCTGGGAAAAGGGGCTCACCCTAACCCTCAGGGAGGGGCTACACCTCAACTCAGTTTTCCACAGGACAAGCACCTTTTCCTCCCTCATGGAGGGAAATCCAGTTTCCCACCAAGTATTCACCAAGTGCCAGCAGCTGGCATTTCCACGTGCCTTCCCATGGAGCAGGTGCCTGGCCCAGGCTGCTTGTCCACCACCTGCTGAGAATTGCTCTATTTTAAATTTGAATATTGATTGCATACTTTCTCATATTCTTTACACCTTTAACCAAAGCTGTATTTTTAACCAACATGCCTAGATCATTTGAATGCATGTGGTCCATGAAACACACTTTGACGTTAGTTGCTTTGGTTTTTGCATTTGAAAATATTCAGACTTTGTTTTGAGCACTGACTGCCTTGGCCAAAGCTTTACTCCATAATATGCTGATTGCTTATGTTGTTAGATAAACTCCAGGAATAGCTTTTGCTGCTTACCTGGTGTCAAAGCTACCTATTTTACCTGAATGCTCTGTCTTGCCTATGATCTCTTTATCTTCTTGTATTCTCTCCTGAATACTGGGGTAAAGGAAAGAATGTGTATTCTGCAGGAAACATTACTTTTACATAGGGGTCCTAATTTTAAAAAAAGCTTCCTATTTTATGACATATAGTTATGTATGACACCATTAGGCACCATTCAGGTGGCCATTACTGATTTTTATTACTTAAATAACTAAACGGTATGCTTGTGGGTGGATCAGTTCTTAGGCAACTTAATTATCTACCAACCAAAAAGATGTTTTCTCCATATATACATGTATAGCGTATACATTATATTATATATAATAGAAAACAAAAGAACAATCTAAGATTAGCAACTTGGATTCCTGATGTGATTGCCATTTTCTAAACCACTAAAATTTTCATTCCCTGTCATTACCATGAGCCCTGTGTAATGGTAATATATATATATATATATATATGTGTGTGTGTGTGTGTGTGTGTGTATATATATATATATATATATAAAATATATAGCAGCTAAAGGTTGCACTTTGTTGACACCTGTAAGCAACTTAATTTCTATGATCCATCAGGTAGTTTACTAGCACTTTATGTGGTTAAAAAAACAGAAAACAAGAAGATTGACACTGATAAGCGGAATTGATGATTTCTCAACACGACAGCTGCATTGGTCAGTTCAGGCTGCCATAACAAATACCAAAGACTTAAAAATAAAGAATAATTTATTTCTCACAGGTCTAAAGCCTCAGAAATCTAAGAAGAAGGCACCTGCAGATTCACGGCTGTATCCCCACATGGCAGAGACAGAAAAAAGCTCTTGTCTCTTCTTAAAAGGGCACTAATCCTATTATAATCACCCAGACAACCTAATTATTTTACAAGGGCCCTCATATTAATACCATCACTTTAAGAGTTAGAGCTTCAACATATGAATTGGGGTGTGGATGTGGGTGGGGTGTGGTGACAGAACACAGTTCAGTCCACGACATCAGCTACTATTATGCCTTACTTTAGAGGTTGGCAAACTGTGACCTACAGGCCTAGTAACGTCCACCACCTTGTTTTGTAAAACCACAGCCATGCTCACTTGTTTACATAGTATATAATTATCTTTATGCTATAAAGGCAGAGTAGTTATAACAAAGACTTGTGTAGCCCACCAAGTTTGTAATACATACTAGCTTGTCCTTTACAGAAGAATTTGTTTATATACTATATGCAGGGGTCTCCAAACTACGGCCCGCGGGCCGCATCCCTCTCATCCGGCCAGTGGAGACCTTTTTATCTGAATAAAATAATATTAAATAAATAATTAAAAACATCTATGTTTTGATTCTTTTTTATTTGGACCTCGAGTGTGTAGTCAGCCCCCAAACTGCTGTTTGATAGTTAATGGGGCTGAAAAGTTTGGAGACCCCTGAAAGGATGGGCCATTTCTGTTGTCGCTATCCACATGGAAAAACAGCAAGAACATTAAGATTTTGTCTCTGTGGGCACTGTATCTCCTGTGAGCCTTTCTGGAGTTTTGGGATCACTCATTGATTGAGAATATTACTCTGTTTCCTTGGATGTAAATATAGTGGAGTTATAATACATTTAAAGTACATCTGTAATAGGTTGGAAAAAGTTACCCCTGTGTATGCCTCAAAGATGTCTTATACTAGGGTTTTCCAAATGATGTCCTGAGAAATGATAGTAACCTTCAGATATGACTGTTTTTTATTAAAAAAAATGTTTGGTAAATAATGGGATAAAAAGTTATCCTTTTTTTATTATTCTATAGAATCTCTCAGAGCTTTAGTGTGCTCCACCTGTAACAAGCAAATATAGCATGGAGTATTTTGCAAACTTATTTAACTGCAGAATAGTTTTTGAGAATCAGTATTATTATTTTGTTTTGCACAAGGTATATAGATTGGGAAATGCTGGCGTATGTCAAGCCCTTGCTTTTTTGCTACAGCATGGTTCTAAATAAGCATGATTTGTCTCTGCACATTTGAGTCAAAAAATCCTATCCAATTAGTTGTAGCTCTGCTCAACTGGTTGAAACACTATTAATTTGTGTCTTCAAAGTCTATTTCATTTCATTCCAATGACTAGAACGGCTTATTCTAATTGTTTTAAAAACTGTTGCTATTAAAAACAGCCTCCAAAGACTGTCTCTGGAGGATGCTCAATTATTTAATATGTTGAAGTGGAAAAGCAATACATCCTAAGGAAGACATGCCACTAATTAGCATGTCTCTGACTTATCATTGTCCTTCTTCACATTTTGTTCGGTTGTCAAGTTTGTTCAGTTTGTTAATAAATAAGGAAGAGTTTTGCTTCGTTTAGAACCTGCCGTGTTTGTGGTCTTTATAAAAAAAGAGAGAGGGAGAGAAAGAGAGAGATTTTCCTCGTTTCATTATATATAAAGAGCTTAATTTTTATTTCCATCTTGTGTGTTGGGATAGAGGTTGTGGTGAGATGCATATGTGAAGAAGGTTTATCTCCCGTGCAACGTGTAAGCTTTATTATTTTTTAATCATGCAATTCACCAGAAGGCTGAATCCATGATAAAAATGCTGGGCAATGTTCTTTCACTGGGTGTGTGTGGGTTAGTTTTTTTTTTTTTTTTTTTTTTTTGGCTATTGGGACTTTTATTATTAATATCTTACCTTTATCTCCAATCACAAGCCACTTATTACACAGAGAACTGCAATTGTGCTGCCCAAACTGAACATCCCAAACCACTGATTGAATCGATGGCTCTGGGATAAACTTGTTACTCTTCTGCTCTGAGCCAGCAGTTCCCCATTCAAATCTGATAGATTCTGGAGATATTTATGAGATTTAAAATTAATACCTTCTCTGATAACTTAATATATTCAGAAAATGTTACATGGGCATTTCAACTGCTTTCTCCAAACTGCTTTCTCCAGATGACAATTTGGAATTGCAGCCACCTGGAGCAGTAAACAACCAGGTGTGGAGTAGGCAGCCTGAATCCTCTGGCTCAGGACAGACAGGATAAAAATAACTTGTGAAGTGCATGCAACAGAGAAATTCAGTTGTGTCCTGAGATCTGAGCTGCCTCCACAGTGTTCCGTAAGTGAGTTTCTGCTTCTGAAAGCAGAGCTCTTAATTTGTATTGACTTTCTGTGACTTTCTGTGATGAATCTGTAGGTGTGGGCCAGCAGGTGCTTCTGTGGATCAGGACAGCAGTGACCAAGAGCAGTGGCTGTTCTTTTTCTTTCTCCTGTGTCCTCTTTGTGGGGAAATCCTAGCATTTAATCAGGAGTAGCATGAACTTCTAGAAGTGATGTTTTTCTCATTATAATTCACACCTGTGCAGACAGCCAAGTGCCTCTGCCCCAGGAAATACACCCAGCAAACACTGCTCACCAGTGGTACTTGTCTCTCAACTCTCTGACTTCGAATTTTTCCAGTGGTGTGTTCGATCTGGCTTGTGCTGGTTCACAGGAGCCAATATTGTGCGCATCTCTTCTCAACTTCATGTTCGTTGTGGTCAGGTGGCTTGAAGACAGCCAAGGTGGAATGTTTACAAATCAGGGCTCTCCCCTCAGAATACTGGTTGTTAAACCTTTACTGGCAAAACACTTGGTCCTTACTCCCAGGATTTACCTTTGACATGTAAATCTTCAGTGTCTGTACAACTGAATCTAAATTATTCTACTTCTTTGAACTTGCTATGTTCAGTTCATTTGTAACTTTATTCATATTTGAATACATACTATGTGCTAAGCAGTGTTCTAGGCTCCAGAGATAAAATTGAATATGTCCTATGCCTTTAAATTTTTTTTGAGATAAAATTTACAACAATTTGCTACTGTAATCATTTTAAACAAAACTTCTAGCAAATTCAGTGGTTTTTTAATGATATTCACAGTGTTGTGCAAGCATCACTACTGTGTAACATTAGAACATTTATATCATCCCCCGAAGAAGTCCCAGCCCGCCAATTCCCCCAATCTCCTGTCAACCACTAAACTATCTCTATGGATTTGCCTATTCTAATGGACATTTCATATAAATGGAATCATGCAATATATGGTCTTCTATGTCTTCTGTTACTTGGTTCACTATAAGGGTTCATCCATGTTGTAGCATGTCACTACTTTATTCCTTTTTAGGGCTAACATTCTACTGAATGTATATACTACATATTTGTCCATTCATCAACAATGAACAATTTTGTTATTTTCAATGTTTGGCTGCTTTAAATAATGCTACTGTGAACATTCATGTACACTTTTTGTATAAGCACGTATTTAAAATTTTTTTGGATATATACCGTTACATAAGCATCGACTTGCTGGGTGTTATGGTAACTTTATGTTGATTTTTTTTAAGAAATGCCAAACTGTTTCTCACATTGTCTGTATCAGCACACATTTCCATTTGCAATGTATTAAGTTTCATCCGTATTAGGTCTTTGCCAACACATTTTACTTTCCAATTTTTAAAAATTATAGCCATCCTAGTGAGTATAAAGTGACATTTCATTGTGGTTTTGATTTTTATGTTCCTGATGCCTAATGATATTGAGCATTTTTTATGTGCCTATTGGGTATTTGTATATCACCTTTGAAGAAATGTTTGTTAAAATCCTTTGCCCATTTTTCATTTGGATTTTCTGTCTTTTTGTTACAGTTTTCCTTAAAAATATATTTTGGATGTTAGATTTTTATCAAGTATATAATTTGCACATAATTTTTCCCATTCTGTAGGTTGTTTTTCACTTTCTTTTTTTTTTTTTTTTAATTTTTATTGTTTTTGACAGAGAGAGAGAGAGACAGAGACAGAGACAGAGACAGAGACAGAGAGAGAACTGAACTGGGAGTACTCCTCAGTTCAGCACATGGGTCCGCACTTGCCGGCCGGCCGGGGCCGGGATTCTATCCTGAGTCCTCGGCGATGCAAAGTGAGTGCTTACCGGTAACCCACTGAACCATCCCGGCTTCCCCTCACTTTCTTAATAATCTCCTTTAACACTATTTTACTTTATCTTATAGCCAAATAATATTCCATTGTGTATATGTACCACATCTTTATCTAGTCATCTATCGAAGAACACTTTGTTTCCATGTCTTGGGCACCATGAATAGTGCTGCAATGAACATCAGGGTGTGTGTGTGTGTGTGTGTGTATAAAGATTTATTTATTTATTTATTTATTTTTGCCAGAGAGACAAACAGAGACAGAAAGAAGCGGAAAGAAGTGGGAGGTTCTAGAGCAGTCTCCATAGTTGTATGTCATTAGTTTTCAATATAGTTTCATTCCACAGGTGGGCGCAGGGCTGGGGCCTCCTACATGGGCCCTGACAAGAACTGAGCTGGGTGCACACCCCAGTTCAGCATATGGGTTTGCACAGGCTGGGGCTGGGATTCAATCCTTGGACCCTGGGGCTGCAAATCGAGAGCTTAACCTGCTGAGCTATCCTGAAACCCTCAGGGTGTATATATATCTTTCAAGAAAAAAGTTTTCATTTGTGACAATATGTATGGATCTTGATTTTTTTTTTTAAGATTTATTTTATTGTTGAGAGAAGGTGAAGAGGGGGGGAGAGAGAGAGAGAGAGAGAGAGAAGTGGGGAGAGCCCAAAGCAGTCTCTACAGTTGTACATTATGAGTTGTGAGATAGTTTCATTCCACACCGGTGGCTGTGGGGCTGTGCAGGGCAGGAACTGAACTGGGGGTCTCCTGCATGGGAGGTGAGAACTTTCTTCACCATCTTTCTGGTGATTACCAGTTGCAACTCTCTTTAGCACATGGGTTTGTAGCAGCTGGGGCCAGGATTTGATACCTGGACCTTGTGATTGCAAGGGAAGTACCCAACCTGTTGAACTATCCTGGCATCCCCACAACATGGATGTAACTTGACATTATCATGCTAAGCAACGTTAGTCAGAAAAAGTCAAGAACCATATGACTTCATTCATATGCGGGGTATAAAACTGTAAGCAAAAAAGAACAAGACAAGTGAATAAAGAAACCAAACTCAGAGACAACAGTTCAGTGGTTACCAGAGGGTAAGGGGGGAGAGGGGTTATGAAGGAGGGAGACAGTATAAAATATGTGGTGATGGAAGGAGAACTGACTAGGTGGTGAGCATACAATGCAGCACATACCGTAGATGTATTATAAAATTATGTACCTGAAGCCTATATAATTTTACTAACCAGTGTCACGCCAACAAATTTAATTAAATAAAATATCCTTTAAAAACATGCCCTTTGATGAAGAAAACTTTATTCTGATGTCTAATTTTTCTGTTTCTTCTTCTTCCTCTTCCTCTTCTTTTTTTCATTTGTTGCTTTTGCTTTTGGTGTCATATTTAAGAAATTTCATCCAAGTTTGAAGATTTACACTAATGTTTCCTTCTAGGAATCTTACAGTTTTAGCTCTTATATTTACATCTTTCATCCACTTGTTATTTTTATATATGGTGTAAGTTAGGGGTCCAATTTTATGTATTTATTCATTTATTTATTTATTTGCATGTATTCGGCTGTCAAAACATTTGCTAAAAAGATTATTTTTTCATTGTGGAATAATCTTGGTACCTTTGTTGAAAATTAATTGGCCATAAATATGAAGGTGTACTTTTGGACTCCCAATTTTATTTCATTGATCCTCTTGTCTAACTCTATGCCAGTATCACACTGTCTTTTTTTTTTATTTTTTATTTTTTATTGTTTTTGACAGAGAGACAGACAGGGATAGAGAGAGGGGGAAAGGCCCAGAGCAGTCTCCACAGTTGACTGCACCAGTTTTCCATATAGTTTCATTCCACAGGTGGGCTCTGGGCTGTGCAGGGCAGGATCTAGGCTGGGAGCCTCCTGCATAGGCCCTGGCAAGAACTGAACTAGGGGCACACCCCAGTTCAGCATATGGGTCTGCATGGGCTGGGGCCTGGATTTGATCCTTGATCTTCGGGGCTGCAAAGCAAGCACTCAACCCACTGAGCCATCCGAGCTTCCCCACACACTGTCTTTTTTTTTTTTAAAGACTTAATTTAATGTTTATGACAGAGAGACAGAGACAGATAGAGACAGAGAAGGGGGAGGGCCCAGAGCAGTCTCCATAGTTGTACATCATCAGTCTTTGACATAGTTTGATTCCACACAGATTGTGGGGCCTCTAACATGGGAAGCTCACTCCAGTGAGAACTGAACAGGGGACACACCCTAGTTGAACATATGGGTCCGCACAGGTCAGGGCTGGGATTCCATCCTCGGACTCTGGTGCTGCAAAATAAGCACTTAACCCACTGAACCATCTTGGCATCCCCCTCACTGTCTTGATTATTATAGTTTTTTAGTAATTTTGTAATGGGGTAGGGTGCTTCCTCCAATTTTGTTATTGCTGTTTTAGAGTCCCTGGAATTTCCATATGAATTTTAGGATCAACTTGTTCATTTTTTGCAAAGAAGGGTGTTAATATGTGTGATTAAGATCAATGTGGGTAGTCTAAAAACCTTAAAAATATTACAATAAATTCTTTAATTCATGAACACAAGATGTCTTTACATTTGTTTAGGTCTTTAATTTCTTTTAGTAGTATTTCATAGTTTTCAGTGTACCAAACCTTGCACTTTCTTGGTTAGATGTATTTCTAAGTATTTTATTTCTTTGTCATGTTAGTCTAAATAGAGTTATTTCTTTAATTTCAATATTATATTGTTTACTGTCAATGTGTAAAATATATCTGATTTTTGTATATTGCTCTTACATTCTCCAGTGTTACTGAACTTGTTTATTGGGTAAAGGATGTGTGTGTGTAAAGGACTTTCTAAATATAACTAATATATGCAAATAGAGATAATTTTATGTCTTCCTTTCTAGTCTGAGGCCTTTTATTACTTTTTCTTTCCTGATTACCCTAAAGTTCAATGTTGAACAGAAGGAGAAAGAGCGAAATTCCTTGTCTTGCTCCTGACTTTAGGTGAAAATTTTGTTTTTCGTCATTAATACAATCTTAGCTATGAATTTTTTATAGATGTTCTTTATCAGTTTGAGCAAATTCCTTAATGTTCCTAGTGTGTTGAATGTTTTTATCATGAAATCATTTTGGATTGTTGTCAAATTATTTTCCTGCATTCACTGAGACAATAGTATGGATTTTTTCTTTATTAATATGGTTTATTACCTGATTTTTGTATGTTGAACTGAAAGGTAATAGTAATGTCCCCATTTTCATTCTTGATTTTAATAATCTGAGCCTTTTTTCTTTAATTTATAATTTTGTCAATTTTAATTTTTTCATAAACTAATGTTGTTAATGTACCTTTCTTTCACTTACCTTTGCTCTAATTTTTAAAGATTTATTTTTATTGTTTTTGACAGAGAGACACAGAGAGAGATACAGAGACAGAGAGAAGGGGGGAGTGCCCAGAACAGTCTCCATAGTTGCACATCGTCGGTTTTTCCACATAGTTTTGTTCCACAGGTGGGCGCGGGGCTGCACAGGGCAGGAACTGGGCCGGGGTCTCGCCCCAGTGAGAACTGAACTGGGGGCACTCCCCAGTTCAGCATATGGGTCCACACAGGCCGGGGCTGGGATTCAATCCTCAGTCCCTGGGGGTTGCTAAGTGAGTGCCTAACCCACTGAGCCATCCCAGCTTCCCCTCTGCTCTAATTTTTATTTCCAATTTTCTCTTTCACTTATCTTTGCTCTAATTGTTATTTCCTTCCTTCTTGCTTTGAGTTTTTATTTTTAGTTTAAAGTGGATGGTTAAGTTCCAGATTTGCAATTGATTTCAAACTATTTAAGATTTATAAAGGATCAGATTTTCTTTTATTAATACTTTCAAGCTAACAAGTTAGTCTGCCACGGTTTCAGGGATGCTAGTTAAAGACACTCCTGGGTCTGAGACAATGAATTTCTATGGAAGAATCCAGTGTGTTTTCTGGTGGGTTAGATAAATTTTGGTAGAAAAGGTGGAGTAAAATATGACTTTTCACACTTTGGCCCCGACAACTGAATGAATGGTGGTTCTATTTACTGGGATGGACTGTACTGGAGCAGAAACAGGTTTTGGGAATACTGTCAAGAGTAATATTGGGGATTTGTTGGGTTTTAGCAGTCCACTTGACATTGAGGGGAGATGCAGAGGACATAACTGGGTGTAGGAGTCTGTAGTTTGAAAGACCAGAACTGGACATACAAAACTTGACTGTTAATAGCATATTTGTCATTTGAGGTCCTGCGACTTCATAAGGTTACATTATAACAGAGTATAATAGTCAAAGAAATCAGAATGCTAAAGTTTAGTGTCCCTTTGAGTTTTGAAGGTCAGAAGAAAAGGATGCAGCAAGAGATAGAAACCAGGAGATGATAACTGGCCTTAGAGCTGCTGGGTGAATAAAAATGATGATGATAGTAAATATGGCTAAAACTTTAGGTGGGGAGCTATTTAGGAAATGCTGTAGTTATTTTGGAATCTGTAAGGTGAGTCCCTTTGTATTTATTAGAAAAAATATCATTGCTAATCTTGCTGTACATGAAAGTAAAGCACGAATTTGGAAGAATGAAGACAATTTTATTGAGCTGAATGGGAGTAAGAGGAGAGTGGCTGACTGAACAACAGAACTTTTAGATTTTAAGTTATTTTAATAGCTAGGAAGTAACTGTTTCCCTGAGCTTTCAGTACTATGTGCTACACAAAAATGTTGTTAGTGTCTGCTGTGTGTGTGTGTGTTCATGTGTTTTCACCTGCATGAGAATTAACACAGACTGATTTGGAGCAGAAATGTGGAACATGGGAAGCCAGAAGTCGTGAGAAAGTGATGTAGATTTATGTAGAAACAAACTTGAAACTAAAGGGAAATGGGAAGGGAAGTCACTAGGAATGCAGAGAAATCTTGGGGTCAGAAGGCTGAGCTGGCATCTAGGTTATACCTTTGCAACCTGGTAGCTGCCTGCTTGATTCTTTCATCATATTAACTGCTCTGGACCAGGGCCTCTTGCTACTTTCAGTATTCATCCCGATTTTCTTAATTTCTTAGGCTCCCAGTGCTGGCTGCTGCTGGACGACAGCGTTGTGCTCTCAACCCTGCTCTGGCCTTGTCCTTTCCTTCTGAAACAGGCCAACTGAGATTAATGTGTATTTCATGCTTCCAACTAAATACAAATAATTAAATAGAATAAGGATATGGCCTTCTTGGAAGCAAGGAAGAATATATCTTGATATGGTTTTAGCTGCCAAGCTTTTAGAACACACCCTGTATTTTTCCTCACTCCTAGGTTCTTCTTGTTTTTGTAGATGGTGGTAATTAATTTTTTGTGTCATCACTTTTATAAATTAACTCCATATTTTTAAAAAACTGTCCTTTGTTCTCCCTAAAAGGAAGTTTTGTTTTTCCAAACCTCTTCTACCTTTTAGACAATGGCGTATTTATTGTATTTTTGATAGAATCTGAATCCTGGTTTTAATATTTGGAGTCTAGACAGAGACCATAGAAATAAACAACTAATTGTGTTCACGTAACAGGAAAAAACTATATTTATAAACTTCTAAACTCCCCAAGAGTTCTCCATAATTTATGACTGGATTAGACAGTGCTATTCCTGTGGTTTCCTCCTAAACTTGTCATTCTTTTCTAACCCTCCTCATCTCTCCCTCCCTTCTTTCATTTCTAAATGTACCCTGTAAACTTCAAAGATTAAAAAAATGAGATATATTGAACCTGGTGAATGGAAAAAGTTTACAGATCTCATCTAAGTTCAAATCTTAACTTCAGCACTTTCCATCCTTGTGAATGTCACACATGGTTTAGCCTGTCTGTCTTAGTTTCCTGACCTTTAACATGGGGGAAATTATAGTACCTTGTCATATAGGGCTGTTGGGGAAATTAAAATGGATAATACATAAAAAGTGCTTAGAACAAAGCCTAGCATAATAAGCACTTAATTGATGCAACCTTTCATTTTTCTTCAAATAGACTCAGATTTAAAGAAACAAACTAGAGAAAAGAATATTTTGTAGTGATGTCCTTTTGTGTAGAAGAGTAAGCTGGAACTGGGAAAAAGATTGATTGAATTTGAAGGTTACACAAAGAAGATCAAGACAAAGGCCCGTCTTCTCTGAGTTGACTCAGAATAAGTCTGCACCAGTTGCTTGCGTTCTCTGCTGCCCCTCCTGTGTGGCTCTGCCCTTGGAAAAGGGCATGTGATTTGGTAACTGTAGGTCTACTTACTGGCCTTGCCACTGGCCTTGCCACGAACAAAAACAGTGATTTTGAGCAGTTCATTTAACTTTTGGAATCCTTATTTTTTATATGTAAAACAGAAATCATAACTTAGTAAGAATCAAATATACCATGAAAATATTACCAAGCCTGATCATTGGTGGGAAGCTTTTTAAGATTCTACTATTTGTAAAATCACACCTGGCCCTCATTTACTACATTCGTCTGGTCCTTGCGGAGTGAGTTACCAACACAATTTCTACTGTTTCTAGGGAAATTACTCCAAATAATCCCTGAGTTGTTGCCCTCTCCACTGGCACAGCACAGAACAGCTGTTTGCTGCCCCAGAACAGGAGACAGCAGTCTTGGTTTGTGAGAAGGACAAATGTTTTGTTCAACTGTAATCACAGGGGAGTTTAGGGGAGGGTAGAAATTTTTCCAGACAAGAATAATTTCCTCTCCTTTATTCAACACAGAAAGCAAAAACAGATTAACGACGCCTACCCATGCCAAGACAAAAGAAATCCAATTTGGTCATGGTCCTTGTCTAATGGCTGCTCATCTTTAGGGCACAGGGACTCAGTCTTTGAATCACCAAGAGACTAGAATAATGACCCCTTTGGAACAGTTATGGACTGTCTTGTCAGAGGCTTTTTGAAGGCATTTTAATCCTTGTATTAATAACACAATAGCCTGGAAATGGTTCTTTGGAAGTCATCTAAACTCCATGATTAGGCAATCTCAACTCAGCTGATTAAAAACTCTTGTTTTGATTTTGATAAAAATTATTTCAAGTTACAGACAATAGTATAACATTTTGAAATTTTTTTTTTTACTGCAACTTGCAGAGTGCTCTAAGTTATATTAGAGACCTGTCTCCTACAGGATTTCACTGGAAAAATCATGGCTGTTATAGATATTCTCTTGTAGCAGCTAAAATCATGAGCCACTTTTTGAACCTTCTTGTGCCTTTCAGAAATGGTCAGGCTGCTTTACATTAAATTCTTATAAAAACAATTTGCCCTGGGACAGGTTCTTGGTTTTCTTTGTGATGCGCTTATATGATTTTTCCATTAAAAGATTCAAGCATTTTGGCAATTTTAGTATTAAAAGGGAGAATAATGGAAGTTTAATTCAATAAATTATGTAGGATTAAACCCAGTACCAAGAGTGTAGTGATGTGAGATATTTTAGCAAGGGTATTAGCTTTCCCTCTTTTGTTCCAAGCCCTAAAACGGCTTATCCTTTCACAAAATTATTTGTATATCTATGAGAGATATTTTCCTGATCATGCAGTGTTTGTACCCAAGGTGGCCTATTGATCCATCTCTGTTTCTGTTGAGGTCTGTACCTGACTTTGTGAAAAGCATTAAGAAATATTCTTTCTGACCAACCACAGGGAAAATAGTGAGGAAAGCATTACCTGTTTCAGCTGAAAGGACTGGTTTTAAAGAAAAATTTAGAAAAGAATTAGTGAAGTATGGGTGGAGCTGAGTCATGTGGTAGGGCTCTAGAAAGTCAAAGAGAGATGACTGTCAGGAAAGGAAATTAACTGTAGATGAAAGAATTAATCATGCATTTCAAAGAAATTGAACAAGAACAACAAATTAAGCTTAGGGAAGCAGGAGGAAGCCATCAAGTTCGTTAATGAATTAGAAGAAAAAACATCAGAATTATTAAATACATACAATATTATTTTTTATAATAAGGAAACAATGATAACAAATAAGAATATTCAATTAAATCACTAGCCCATCTAATCAAGACAAAGAAAATACCTAAATATGTAATTAGGAATGAGAAATGTGAGATATAGTTAGGATATCAAAAATGTAAATAAGAGTAGGATAATTTATGAGAAAACTTGGATGCAAAACTTTTCTAGGAAAATATGAAATACTGAAATTAATAAAAGTTAAACATGACTAGACCAATAATCATGAAAAGTATGAGAATATTAAAAAAAAAAACCCTATGAAAGATTTGAAACCTCATGAATTTTTAAAAAGATTTATTTTATTGTTTTTGACATAGAGAGAGAAGGGGGAGGGCCCAAGGCATCTCCATAGTTGTACGTCATTAGTTTTCAACAGTTTCATTTCACACAGGTAGGCATGGGGCCATGCAGGGCAGGATTCAAGTTGGGGGCTTTCCACATGGGAGGCATGCCCCCATGAGCTGGGGGCTGAGCTGGGGCCTCCCACATAGGAAGCACATCCTAGTTCAGCATATGGGTTCGCATGGGCCAGGTCGGGACCAGATCCTCAGACCCCCAAGGCTGCTAAACAGGTGCTCAACCCACTGAGCAATCCCAGTGTACCCTGAACAACCCTCATGATTTGATAGAGGAATTCTTTCAAACCTTTAAGCATAGAATAATTTCTGTGCTATTTTTACTGTTCTGGTTTTGTTTTGTCATATTTAGTCCCAATTCCTTCCCTTCTCCTCCACTCCCCTCCCTGTCTGCCCCTCTCCCCCCCCACACAAAGCCAGCCTACCTTGATAAAATCAACACCCACCCACCTACTCACACATAATCTAGATTACCCTTACACACGAATATTGATTAGACAACACTAAAAAAGTAAAATAGAGTTTAACAAAAAAAAGTTAACCCTAATCAGGTCGGGCTATTACAACTTTTGTGACTTTATGTGCTACAGTCAATTGAGATCCTTCAAAGAGGCCATATTGGTTTATGGATTTAGCAGGCCCAAGTTTGGATATGACTTTAGACATAAAGGTATCCACAGATCAAACAATGTCATTATCTTTCATTTATCAGTAATGCTTCCCTCTATGTGTTGTGTTAACCAAACAAGGAGGTCACTTGACTGGGTGGCTCTAATGCCTTGGTAACCTATGCAAACAAACCAAAACCTAAGCCAGAGTCAGTATGCTTAAATCTGAGAAAATGAAACTCAAGAAAATCCAATCATAAGCAGTACCTCAGCTTTTCCAAATAAGGCAACTGCTTAAGCTATAGCCAATCAGATCATTTCCTTCCTTTGCTTTTATATCTTCTCTCTAAACAAACAAACAACCTCTCCCCTAACTCCTCTCAGTGAAAAGCTCCTAACCATTTTAAGGTTGGTACTTCCCTATTTCAGTTGGTATGTACTTAAAGAAACTGAGGCACATTAAATCGTTTAACAGTTGATTACATGTTCCCCTATAGGGAAGAGAAGATGACTGAAAACGACTTGAGGGTCTTAGTCTTTAAGCTCAGCAATGCTAGTTGCAAAAGATCTTTCTTTTAGCACTCTGATAGCTATCCCAGGATGAAAAACTGTTGTGTTTCATGCCCACCTCTGTTTGGGTCAACCCACTATCTTGTTTTCTAGGGTTTGTCTCTGTGCCCTTCTATATCTCCAGTGATTTATTGTGCCACTAACATAACATGAAATGGGGGAGAGGTAGCCCTTCAAAGAGAGATATGCTGGCAAGTAATGCAATATGTCCATTACTTAGGGTTTAGTCTGGGAATACAAGTTTGGTTCAGTGTTATGAAATGTTTATTATGACTTTACAGTATTTACAGTTCAGATGAGAACAAACAACAGATCAATTCTTTAGATTCTGAAAAATGCTATCTTTTTATTTAAAAGCATGACTAACAAACTATGGTTATTTAGACCTGGGTATTTGGAAGGAATTAAACAAACAAACAAAAAACAAATGTAATAAGCCTATAACTTCAAACAAAACAACTGAATTTGTTGCCAGAGATAAACTTGAAACTTCCAGGTAAAAATAAGAATTTTTGAAGACTTGAGTTTATCACTATGAACTTGAAAGTTTTCAAATACTTAAAGCCTTTATTATGAGTTTGGTGAGAATACTAACAAATGTCATTTTACTGATAACTATAATACAACGTGTCAGCATTCAGAAAACCTGCATCCAGTGTTTTCCAAACGGCCAGTGCATGACTTCCAGAATCTTTCAAGCATGTGAATTACAGTATAGACCAATGGATTTTCATGTAATACAGCATGAGAAATTCATTTCTATGGTTTCAAATTTCCAAATTGTAACTTAGCTTATAAAACTACCATTTGCCAGATTTCAATGGGGTATCAAAAAATAATATACACAATAATGTGGAAAGACTCAACATATTGCTTTTTTGTTTTTTGTTTTTTAATAAGTCTGTATTTTCTTTATATACTTCAACCAAACAACATATTGCAACAGAGAATTCAGAAGCAAATATGAGTATAAAGTAGAAGATAGCTATTTTTTATTAAGGAAGACACTGAAGAAATTTACAAAACTGTGAACAGTAAACCGGTGCTACACTTTTTACTAGATCTCTTCATTTTTTCATAAAAAATACCTTATTTTGTGATAACCTTCAAGGTTTATTATTACTTGAAATATATGGATTAAAACTTTAAAAATTAGTTTTAATTTCAAATACAGTAAATATTGAGAGATATATGGTAAATATTTAGAGATATAACTTATATAAAAATGTCCTGGGAGTAGGCTCAATACTATTTGAAAAGTATAAAGTTATGCTGAGTCAAAGGATTTTGAGAAGTACTAGCACATGCTAATCCCTCAGTTTGAAATTGTCCTCACTACTCTGCCTCTCCAGTTCTGATTGCATGATACAGTCTGAAAAAGGTCCCCGGACTCCCAGACAGGGTTATGCTGCCTGGCAAGGAGCGCCTCTGAGCTGTAGCGTTTCTCCTCCATGTCACACTGATCTACCATTCAGACTACTTTCCCTCCTGCCACCTTTTTGCTGACTACTCAAGAAGGTCTTTTTCTTGGTCTTCTTAAGTAAAATATTTCAAAGAACATTGGGATCTAGTTTAAAAAATCTGAGTGATGCCTGAATAGCTCAACATATTGAGTGCTTGCCTTGCAGCCATGAGGTCTGGGGATTGAATCCTGGTCCCAGCTCATGCAAACCCATATGCTAAACTGTGGCACAACTGGTAACTGCTGAGCCCTGTGATGAAGATTCTCGCCTCCCATGTAGGAGGTCCCCAGTTCGGTTCCCACCTCGCGTGACCCCACATCCAACTGTCTGGAGTAAAACTATGTCACAGCTGATATACAACTATGGAGACTGCTCTGGGCCCTTCCCACTTCTCTCTGTCTCTCTCTCACCTTCTCTCAAACAATATAATAAATCTTAAAAAAAAAAAAAAATCGGAAACAGAAGGCCATGTAATGCCTGCTGTCAAATTTTGTATTCTTTCAGAATAGATGAATACAGTCTTAAAGTTTAATTCAAATACCAAATCTCAGTGATTATAATTGGCATGGTTTTATTTGGTGCCACTATTTCAGCCTCACCTTATTATCATTGATCACAGAGCCTTTCTCCTTTCTTTACCCTCAGTAGAATTTCAACCAGGTATTGTAGAGTATCCTAATGCAAAAAACAAATTTAAAAAAGCAATGAGGGGTCAGTTTTATTTTAATTAAATCAGGCCAATCAATGTAAATCTCCAAAATTAGAGACTATTTTTACATTCTCTACTTCTGAAAGAACAGGTCACTTAGCAATGTGGAACAGGTGCTAGAAGTCTATGGAGAGAAGTGTGGAATTGGTTAATTTTATTTTGATTATAAGATTATGATGGGTCAGTGAGGATCGTACAAGAATTCTTCACCTTTATTTTTCTTACTAAATTTCTTGCATTATGGAGCAGAGGGGTTTCCAATCCTTAGGCTTCCCTGATAAAGATTAATTTGGGTAGACCTCTTCTGAGGGTAGGTGAGCACTCTCCCTCCAGGAATAAAAGTTTAGCTTAAAGGGACGGAATGAAGCCCAACTAAGACCAAAGGTATCATTAATTTCAAGAGGAAAAAATAATTCACAAAGCTGAGGTCAGTCACTTCTCATTGGTAAAGTATTTCCTTTTGTATACTTTGGTCATGCCAGCATATAATGAATGGTATACAGGAACTAACCAGAGTAATTTTATTTAGACTCTTGGATTTTCAACATCATTAGTCCCATGAGCTCAAAATGCTACAAACTTCAAAGAGTATCCATAGCTACATTATTATTCCTCCAAACCACCTTTCCCCAGTAGCCCACAAACCTCCGACCCCCTGAGTAGGTGAGTAGTAGTTAAAGAAACCATACATAAGTTCTCATCCTCTTGGCAAGGTGCCACCTCCTAGGATTGAAGGAAGAAGTACAGAAACTATAAAAGTATGAAAGCAGTCCTGGAAATACATCAAACACTCAACAGTGTTTTTTCATGATTTGTGTGGAAATGAATCACAGCACATAAATTACCCCCCAAATTCAAATGACTTAAATGAAATGGAAAAAAAAAAAGTATATGGCACATGTATAATTCCATGTAATTTCTCTATCAAGTAGTTTTTATGAAACCTTACTAGTTCCTAACTATACACTTAGGATATTTAAAATTTTAAAGTCAACCCATAAAATTGGTCCTTTTTTACTTACAAAGTCAGGTGTATTATTAGTGTTTTAAGAACATTTCACTTAAAACAAATATCTTTGTCCTTTTCTGATTCGTAACTTGATTTTTCAAAGGGGAGGATTCAATTCATTGCTGAAAGTTACTTGAAAGTTGATGCTGAAATCCATTTCATACAGAATAATGGGTGTATATGTGTGTATAGATATGTGTATATGTATTTAAAGTATAATATGCATGCACATATACTTACATGTTTTTCTCTCTTCCATGTTAATTTCAAAGGCTTGATGAAATTTCTAGTGGGAATTCTAAGCATGAGCTTCCATTAAATGGAATGCCATCATAACTCAGATTAGATACACCCGAGATTTACTACAAACTTGTCTATCTAAGTATTTAAAAATAAAGCATTTCTTCAACAGTGTGTTCTGTTTCCTCTATGATCTTTGCAAATGCTATAATTAAATGGAATATAACACATAGGAGATCTGAACTCTTTTGCTTATTAATGTAAAGGCTTTAAGACCTTCTCCTTTTATAAAAGTCACAATAACCAGCAGGAAGGATGATGAGTGATAGTTTTGGTCTTGTTGCAACTTACCAATAACCATCAGATTTTGAGATTGCATTGCAGAAATCAGGATTAATAGCTCATGTTAATTAATGTTTAAGCAACACATGGGAGGAAGACTGAATGTTTGCTATTTGGACTTCTTGTCATTACATTATCTACAGTGGGGGAACTGAGGCTCAGAGATTGACTTTTTCCAGGATGGAAATAGAACTCAGACGTCTTGATCCCCATTATTTCTCTGCTTAAAGTTGGATAGAGTTACGTTTTTATAAACTGACTTAAAAAGAGAACACAAATATATGTGTTTTTCATTTAAATATTTTCTCTGCATCTAC